>NCQV01055558.1:36749-50347 GCA_002740545.1 Lophocereus schottii | reverse complement strand
AAAATTTATTAAAAGCCCATTGATTATCAATAATTGAGGAATTGTCAAGTAAATCGAAAGATGCCTAATATATAGGTTATTCATACTGAACAAAAGTTTATCGATTATATGTTTATAGTGAGGGGTATTGTTTATATGTAAAAAACTTGAATTAATGATACCTCATCTGTTATAATGGTTATATGCTTGACAATAGTATTTGTATGATTATATAGAAATGTTCATAATTCAGAAAGATTGAACAGAGAAAATTGAAAAGTAAATCAAATGATTGCATCGATTACAATCGTGTGGGTTGCATTATAGTTGGACAATCGGGTGATGATATGATTTAATGATGTGACTATACGTGCTATGTGAAATCCTTTTCCCCTAAATGAGTGATTGCATGGGACGACATTGACTTCAAAGTATTTTCAAATGTTTAGCAGTTGCCTGTTTTAATTGACAAGTCATTGGTCATGAAATAATCTTAAATCATCGGACTGCTCAATTGATTAAGGCAGGCGGCCAGTTAACGAGTCTAGGAATCCTTTTAAGAAAGGACTTATGTATTGAGCGTCCGATTATGTCATATTTGTTGCTATGGTCAACGTAGGCAACCCAGTACCCTTTATCTAAGTTGACATGAGAAATTCAAGTTCAGTGACTTATTGTCAGCTAGAAGGCAAAAATTCAAGTTCAGTGATTTATTGTCTGCCAAAAGGCAGAAATTCAAGTTCAATGTTTATTATTCTGCTAGAAGACAGAAATTCAAGTTCAACGTTCATTATTCTGCCAGAAGGCAGAAATTCAAGTTTAATGATTCATTGTCTACCAGAAGGCAGAAATTCAAGTTCAGTGATTTATTGTCTGCCAAAAGGCAGACAATGTTTATTATTCTGCCAGAAGGTAGAAATTCAAATTCAGTGATCCATTGTCTGCCAAATGGCAGAAATTCAAAGTTCAGCAATTCAATGTTCCACCAGAAGGCAGGGAATGCAAAGTTCAGTGATTTAGTGATCCAAAGTTCCAAGTTTAATGTCACATAGTCCAATCAATAAAAAGAAAATTCAAAGACCATATGTACTATAGCTTTGCCAATAGGCAGTAGAATCAAAGTCATATATTATAAGGTTGTCAACTGGTATAAAACCCAGGTCAAGGGGACTCCCAGTGCATGTGATGGTTTATAGAACGGGATACTTTTAATAAACGAACGTGTGAATTACAGCAGAGTCTGGTGAAGTTCTATGTTCAATGTGCAGTGTTTAATATTCAATGTTCATTGTGTATACTATTCATAGATCTTACGAAGTCATAGTTCATACGACTTTAATGTTCAAGGGCCAATGTTCAAAGTACAAGGTTTAATGTTCAATGTTCATTGTTTATTGTTCAACGTGCAAAGTTTAATATTCAGTGTTCATTATTTATTGTTCAATGTGCAATGTTAACATTCAATGTGTTTTAATGACTCTTTACGTTATAGATTATATGAAATGCAATAAGCCTCAAGGACATAATACCCATATGTATAGAGTTTAGCAATTGGTCCAAATACTATTACTCTTACATTGTGATTTGAATACGTTGCAAGGTAAGTGAATTTCTTCAAAGGAAATGAACTACAAATGACTTTTGTAAGTATTATTATACTTTAAGTATCGTTTGAGAGAGGGGGCTATCCACTGAGCGATGGTTACTCATTCCCATCTATTATTGTTGTTCCCTTCCCAGGTTTATGAGATATCAGGTAAAGGTCGGGCCAAGTACGCTGACTTGGATTATTGCTATTCTAGGAGCAAAGTTACATGCTCTATATGTGTGAGCTGCAATGATATTGTTGTGTAATTTAAGTCCCTGCGTGCCTGTGTTGCATATCATCTAGAATCACTCTGCACACCCATGTGAGCTGATCATCTTTTAGCCAAGGTTGTTTATAGTTGGAATGTAACCCCAGTACTCCAGACGTGTGGTTCATGGAGTTGTACCTTTATTGTTTCATTAATTTAGTATTGAGCTGCGCTGGTTGATATGCTCCGGGCGGGTGGCCTGTAGAGCCGTGAACTCCGGCGGGTAGTCGTTGAGTTGGTTTTATTATTGCGTTTAATTACAGGTCAGTTTTCAGGGAAAACTCTGTTCGTTTCGTCCCAAAATTTAAAGAAAAACAAAGTACAACGTGAACATTCCTAATCTAGGGTTGGGGGCGTTACAAAATCCATGCTCCTTGGCATATAGATTTCATCATTAGAGACATCAAAACACTATTGGAGAAAGCATCATGTTTCAAGATCAACCACATATTCAGGAAAGTCAACATGACAGTGGATTGGATGGCACAGTTTGGTCAATCCATATCCAACTATATCATATGGTCCCTAGGTTAGTCAAATTTTTTATCTTCTATTATGAATTATGATAACTTAGATAGAATTCTTGTGAGAAGGGTTGTTTAAGTTCCATTTGTATTTTTACCCTTCTTCAGAAAAAAGAAAAAAGGAAACCAGAGTCTCTGTTGTTAGGTGATAACAAGATGATTTATACAACCTCTCCCTTGCCTTCTAGAGAACTTGAGGAAAGAAAAATGGAGAGACAAATGAGTGAGTGCCACACAAGTGCCTGTGAAAGGATCCACACTTATTTGTTTAACATAGAGAGTTTATATAGAATTTGAAAGATAATTAATCGGCCTGATGCCTCACCTCACCACAAAAACTAAGGGTTGATAAGGAAGTGTGCCAACCCCTGATACTTTTCCCGGCATCCTTGCTCTAAGTTTGAGACATTATTATTAGAATTTTCCACAATTGTTGGCAAGTTGTATCAGGTAGGAATTTAATAGTCGTCACGACATTCCAATGGAGAAGATTTTAGTGATTAAAAAAATACAGAAAAACGAATAAGGTGAAGATGTAGAAGAACATGGAAGGAATGGAAATGAAAACGTAAAAATTTTCCAAAAATGTTGGCAAGTTGAATGTGAGTTTTGATTACGTGATTGGAGACGAAAATGGAAATGAAAACCTGAAACGGAAACGTAAGTTACGACATTAATGAGGGTAAGGAGGAGATAGGATGCTCATACGGTCAAAGCTGCAATAATGCTTTATGGGATTGAAGTGGTGAAGAGTATGGAATGCCATAAAATTGTGCTGGAGTCTAATACCTTGCGTGTGATCACAAAACTATAGAGAGGATACATGACAACACTAATTGTGGTGTGTTTCTAGGGGAAGTTAAAATTTTTATTTTGAATTTTGAGTCTTTACTATAAATACATTGTCATGTCAAGATAGCAGGAGATAAGAGATTATTTACATCCCCCTTTTTTTTTTCCCGTTGGGAAGTAAGGTTCTGAAAAGGGAAAGATTTGAAAACAATGAGAAAAACAATTTGGAGAATAATCGGTAGAGAATAGGAAAAGTTGGGATTTTTTTCCCAAGGAGCAAGAAAAAATATGAAAGATTAGAGAGATTGTGAAAGAATGAGATTTCTTTTGAAAGTAGTGAGAAGAAAAAAAGAAGTATTAAGATATTCTTATTTACTAAAGAAATGAATAGACTTTTAATTATTAGATGAGACCAATCGGATGGCATGAAAAATTTTTAGACAGATAATTTTCCATGAGGGATTACGAATTTAATGGAAATTGATTTGTCTAATCAATGATTTTAGGTTCAAGAAAAGAAAATCAAAACTAAAATTTAAATTATTGATGGGATGTTATTATATTACTGATAACTTAATTAAAAAAACACACAAAATCAACTATTTTTGATGCCCAGTGACATCAGTTGATACTGTCAACTATGTCCGATGTGAGTACTTACATATACAGGCAAAATATGACCAAACTGGACACATAATCGGACTACATAAAAAGGTTGCCCTAGTAAGTATCTCGGACCACACGAGGGCTAATTCTATCCATAGCTAATTTCCTGTTCTCACCTCCATTTCCCCGCTATACACCCAGCAGGATATCAATCACCTAGCCAATATTGTCGCGCCGCGTGTTCGTTTACGTGCACTGATATTCCTCACATTTGAATCTTGCGGAATCACGTGGCAAGATCTTACGTGATGCCAATCCTGCAGTGCGTCGCAGGGAATCGTAAAATTCTGATGCCAATCTGGTGTGAAAATCAAACCAATGAAAATACTACACGTCATCAGAGGCCTTCTCAACCGATGGGACCCGCCCACCGACTACGTACACCTTCAAGCAGCGGCTACGTGTCTGGTTCAACCGGCTACAGCCGGTTTGGGGCTTGAATTCACCGATGCAGCCGGTCACTGCCTACCTATTGTCCCCCGCTAGCTATATATAAGCTGTATGTCTTTGGCCTTTGTTTTTCTCTCTCTTCCCCAAATTTCCAGCTTCGTCGTTTTGCATTCCGTAGCCTGCCTTTTCAAGGTCCGTCATCTTCTCCCCCCTTCTCTCTCTCTCCTCTTTCTGCACATTCATCTGTGCTTGTTTCTTCATCACTGATGATCAATCAATGTAATTGCTTGAACCACCCTTTCTCTCAGTCTTGTGTTCACTTTCCTGCTCTAAATGTTCTTGAAAACTGACAATTTTGTCTTTCTTGTTCTGGATTTTCTTTCTATTTTCTGTGTATAAAGCTGGACTTTTTTTGTCGATTTGGCGTTCAATAGGAGTTGATTGGAGTTCTTAATGGCTTTCTAGTGTTGCTTCCACTTCAATTTTGTGCTGAGTCTGTGCTGATTTGAGTTCGATCGCGGTTGTGTTGGGGTTTGTATGTAAGTTATCAAAAAGCTAGGTTTTCGTTGTATTTTAAAGAGCGACAAATTTTGTCACGTTTTGTAAGCGATAGGGTGATTTTGTGCTTATTGGCTGGGTTAGGGAAGGAAATTTGTGGTATCTTTCTTTTATGTGCCTTACTTTTTCTGCACTCAGATAAAAAAGATTAGGGTTTTTTAGCAGTTGATTAGCAATATCAGTTATTGAAATTGATTGATAATGGCATGTCTTTTTGTTTATTTAGTGTTTTGGAGAGAAAGGTATGTGGGTTTTGCTTCGTGTTTGCTTTGCATCTTTATAGGCTTGAATTAAATGATCAGAACTTGGGGGGTTTTGTATGTATATGGTCCCTTCATTTTAGCTCCTGATTATTTGCTCCATGTTTAGGATAAGATAGTTTGTAGCTTACTTGCCTTGGCATGCTCGCTGATTAGGTTGTTCCAGTGCTAATTTTAGCTTTGATTTGTTCTTTTCACTAGAATATAAGGTTGTCAAGACAAAGAAAGAAATAACTGCACATCCAAGCGACTTGGGTAAACTAGAGCTTGTGGATTGGGTAGTTTCTTCATCTAAGTTGTGGGTGTTGTTTGCGTTATCTGTTCCAAAACTATGGTGCAAGGTTTTCTGTGAGAATTCTGTTATGCGTTTCGTAGGTAGCTCTACTTGAGCAGATTGGAATATTTTTGGTGTAAGGAGGGGAAAACAGGCCTGGCTTTGGAGAGCTATTTGGATTCCAACCACCAGGGGACGGTGCCAGTGATGGGACCTTCCCGGGTGGCTGGAGGTCTGTCTCAATCTTCAGCAAGTTCTGGTATTTTTTTCCAGGGAGATGCACAGTCTCAGAATGTAATTAACTCTCACTTGGGTTCGCCTTTTGGGAACTCTGCCAATTCGATTTCTGGAGCAGGGCGCTCGAATCTGGGCCCAGTTTCCGGTGACGTGAATCAGACGGTTCTGAACAACGTGGCGAACTCTGGACCAAGTGTTGGCGCTAGTTCATTGGTCACTGATGCAAACTCAGCCTTCTCAGGGGGTCCTCAATTGCAAAGAAGTGCAAGCACCAACACAGAATCCTACTTACGTTTGCCAGCATCGCCAATGTCATTTTCATCCAATAATATTAGTGCTTCTGGCTCCTCCGTAATAGATGGGCCGCCGACAGTGCAGCAGGTTTCTCACCATGATGCCAATGTTCAACAAGCTATCCAGAGTCAACAGCATCTTCAGCAAGGGGGTTCAAGTATAAACTCATTGCCAGCATCACAAACAAGCCAACTCCCGCTTGCCATGGGTCCAAGGATCACCAACTCATTTGTTCAAGACCCGGCTAATTTATCCCAGCTACAGAAGAAACCACGGCTTGATATTAAGCAAGAAGATATTTTGCAACAGCAAGTTCTACAGCAACTACTTCAGAGACAGGATGGGCTGCAGTTACAAGGCCATAGCCCCCAGTTACAGGCTATCATTCAGCAGCAGAGGATGCGGCAACAGCAACAAATTCTGCAGGCTATGCCACAAATGCAGCGAGTCCATTTACAGCAGCAGCAGCAGCAACAGCAGCACCAGTTGAGACAGCATTTGCAACAGCATAGCTTGCAGCAAATGGCTGCCATGAAGAACCCTTATGAAACAGGAGGTGTGTGCGCCCGTCGGCTAATGCAATACCTGTATCATCAGCGGCAACGACCACCTGTAAGTGACTGTTCATATCTTAATGCTCCTAAATTCTTACATTTCTTCTTTCTCGTATTCACCTAATTGTGTTAGCAGGAAAATACCATTGCCTATTGGAGGAAATTTGTGGCAGAATACTATGCTCCTCGTGCCAAGAAAAGGTGGTGCTTGTCCCTGTATGACAACGTTGGGCATCATGCATTGGGGGTTTTCCCTCAGGCATCTATGGTTAGTGTTTGTACAACCATTTTCTCTCTTCAATTAAGCTGCAAAGCTTGGGTTCTCTACAAGTATTATCTAATCCCATTTCGGGAATAGGGAAGGCTTATCACCAATCTCTATTTCTCTTTCTATAGTCTACATTACTGTTTGCCTCTTTGCTTGTTTTTCCTTACATTTACTTTGTGTGTTTTCCAGGATGCGTGGCATTGTGACATATGCGGCTCCAAGTCTGGGAGGGGATTTGGTAAGTTAAACTGAATTCTGCATTTGTATATTTACTAGATTGCTATTGAAGATCATCAGCATCCCTGGGGACTGTCCAATTGTTGTTTACTTTACGGTAGTTTTTTAATTGCTGGGTGAGATATGTAGCAGATGTTATCAACTAAATTCAGTTTGAGGTAATTATTGTACAGTTACTCACTAGAATCTATTTCAGATGACAAATTTCACTGCTGGAGCATTTAGGATTTCACTAAAGTTATATTTGTAGCAACTTACAAAATAAATCTTCTCAAAATGCTTTGCAATGACTTCTAGTAATGTCCTGATTTGCAATCTTGTCAGTTCAAATGCCAAATAAGTATGTTAAATTTGAAATACTTATAGATGTTTTTTCCTTGCATACTAGTATGACTTGTGACATCGTTTCCAAAAGCATATTTTATAAGATGGGGTAGGTTCTTGATCCCTTCTGCAACATTGTGCATAAATCTGGAGCATAATTGGACTTTAGTAGTACTATTGTACTTTGTTCAAGGTCACGGCTCAAGTTGCTCAATGTTTGCAGTCTGATTGCCTCATTTTATCGTGGGTCCCTATTTTTGTGTGCCTGTGCATTTTCTTTCTTTTTCTTTCTTGTTTTTTTCCTTTTTTTGTGGGAAGGGGGGTGATTCTGCTTGGAAGATACAGTGGTAACTAGATTCTGAGTGTTGATCCATGTTTGGTTACTGCATTTCATATTTTGGTTTGCAACTCTCTGCAAAGATTCTATATTTATTGGGGAACTTGATTCTTGTTGGGATGTTATGGTGAATCAATATTTGTATGGCTCTGGATTTTCCTAGATGGAGGCATCATTGACATAGTGATTGCTCATACCCTTTTCTTCTTGTCATATTTCTTTATATTTTTTGACATCCTTCATGATGCCTTTCTGATTGTGATGTTTATGTTTAGAAACTTGTTTGTGTGTTTTTTTTGGGGAAACTTGTGGCCTGGGAATTCCAATTGAGGAGCAAGTCTCCAAGGATTATCATGAGTCCTTTTTTTAATTTTATTTTGGGTTGGTATGTGTGGATTAAGCATGCTAGGTTGAATATATTTGATGCTGTAAAATGAATTTTAGTTGCTGATTGAATATTTTTTGTCGCTGGTCAGTTAAGGCGTTGCTTCTAATACTTTTGTGATTGCTGTCCTTGTGTCCTGTATGCTGCCAACAGAAGCAACATATGAAGTGCTTCCCCGGCTCAATGAAATTAAATTTGGGAGTGGTGTTATAGATGAACTTTTGTTTGTCGACTGGCCTCGTGAGCGTAGATTTCCCAGTGGAATAATGATTTTGGAATATGCGAAAGCAATTCAGGAGAGTGTCTATGAGCAACTTCGTGTTGTACGTGAGGGCCAACTCAGAATTATATTCACCCAAGAACTAAAGGTAAGTGCTGCTGTCTCACATGCGATATGCTTAGTTGTGGGCTTTTTGCCCTTGTGTTTCACCCCCCGTCCTGCTTTGATCACAGATCTTGTCATGGGAATTCTGTGCACGGCGCCATGAAGAGCTGCTTCCTAGGAGATTGGTTGCACCTCAGGTACTTCCCCCAACCCCGCCGCCCCCCCCCCAAAAAAATAAAAAAGTCTCTCCTGTTGGGCCTACTCAAAGGTGATTTAGCCAGAAATATGCTTGCTGCTATCATTATTCTGTTCCCCTCCATGCCACGTTTCCCATGCAATGGGCTTCTTGTTTGATTTTGCTCTTTTTTTTTTTTTGGTTTTTTTTGGGGGGGGGGGAGGGGAAATTTGTTTACCTTTACCTTGGACAATGAACTAGTTGATTCTCTTCTAAGGGAATTGGGTCATGGTATTGACCAGGAGACATGTTTTCTACCAGCGCAAGTGTGTACAGCCTATGTATGATGTGGCATGGTGCACATAGATCTTTGTATTTGGTTTCTTAAAGATTGCAGAGAGACAATTCTGCTGGTGTTGGTGGTTGCAGGTCAATTTGGTTCAGTTATAGTTTTACCATTTTGGATCTGCTTAAAGATTATATTTATGTACCATATGTTTATTTGGCAGTTGTAGTTCTTGTTGGTTTGATTGTCTGCTTTGACGAAGATTTAACTTAGCACTGCCTTGCTGCTTTCTGACGTAAAGAATCACTACAATACTGGATCTTTAGTGTCATTGATATTAATGAAGAGTATTCTTGTCGGCAGGTGAACCAGCTGCTTCAGGTGGCACAAAAATGTCAAAGCACACACGCTGATGGTGGATCTGATGGTGTATCGGCTCAAGATTTACAAACAAACAGCAACATGTAAGCTATTGCTTTTCTTGTCACTAAATTGAACCACTGGTGATGAGAAAATTCATTATATTTGCTGTGTAAGTTATCACCAAAAAGAGCAATGGCATAGACTACTGCAATGTCTATAAAAAAGAACAGTTTTAGACTCTTTACGTCACATTATTTATTTGGAGTTCCAAAATGCAGGGATTTGGCATGGATATGAAACAAAATGGGACTAATCGATTTTTAGGAGTCCAGGATTTAGTGTCACTGAAGAACTTGCTGACTAATTATTCCATATGTCTATAATTAATTAAATGGTCCTCATTATCTGCCGTGTAACAATTGGCAAGTCGTGGAAATGTTGAACAATGGTTTTGCAACAGGGTGGTCACAGCTAGTCGCCAGCTTGCCAAGAGTCTAGAGTTACAGTCACTAAATGACTTGGGTTTCTCAAAAAGATATGTGAGGTGTTTGCAGGTATGTTGCTGATCAGTTTCTTGTTGAGTGATGATGATCTTTCATGATTTTGTTCCACTCTTGATGTTTTTTGCTTTGGCCTTACAGATTGCAGAGGTTGTTAATAGCATGAAAGACCTCATAGATTTTTGCCGGGACACTAAAGTCGGACCTATTGGTAACCCCTTCCATCTGCTGTTGTAAGATGTTGAAAAATGATTATATATCTTATGGGTCGTATTTCATTTTTCTATTCTGGGTGTATAGTGTAAAGCATGTAGTAGCGGATGGTTGATTGTGACTTCATCTAGTGCTGAAAGCTGAGCCGACTAAGATTGAGCCAGTATATATATAAATGCTTTCTTGGGATAGCAAGTGAGTCTTGTTGTAAGCTTGTTTATTATGGTACCTTTTTCTGGTAAGGAATATGAAATAATTCTACACAACAGGATTGGCGGGAATGGACGGAAAGCTGGCAAGATTAAAACAAGAATACAAAAAGCTACTATTATGGAAAAATAGAGTCTTGATTAGATTATCTTTATTTTGCTAGAGAGGCACATCCACAACCTTAGTGACTCTTTTATGTTGCTCTCCAAATGCTTCAAAAATATCACATGAGGTATTTTTATGTTTAATTTTCGTACAAAAGACACTCTCAAGGCAAGATATAGTTTTTAAAGGAATTTAAAGTGATACAAAGAATGCCAAAGCAACTGAAAGCTGCATCCAGGTAGGTCTTACGAAGGACGATGAAGTAGCAAGTGATCATTTGATTCAGTTCCCCTTTACTCTGAAAACGTCTATTCATCAAGATCTTCTCTTTACTCGTATAATTATTAAGTCAGAATATCCCCATGAGATGCTTTCGGAATAAAAGGAAACCTTTGAACGAGTGGTTCATCAACTGAACCATTCATCAAAATAGACTGGACAGATGGAGAAAGAATAGACAGGGGCTTTGAATAATTACAATTGGGATCCCATCTGATGGTATCAGGTGAGAAGTTTCCTCTGAGAAAACCCAGTTGGAAAGGAGTTTTAGACTTCTACATAAGCTTCCAAGTGAACAATTCATCTTCTGTTTATTCTTTTCCGGGTAACATTTTTGTTCTTTTCTTGAACACTGGCCGCAGTTCACATTGCTTTTGTTGTTCTTTTTGTATTGTCCACATCATATTCTATTATTTATTTTTACTAGAATATATAACAATAGTTGTTTTAGTACTAATACAGATAAAGTACACGTACATACAGGACCTAATGTTTATATCAGAAAATAGAACTTAATTAAGTATGGGTGAACTTGTCAAATTCAGGTCAATGGGTCCGTTCAGGCTTTCATCGGTCCAGTACTAGTAATTCGTAGCCTGGTTATGTGACTTTCCAGTTGGAAAAGGCGCGAGTGCAGCAGAAGGGAATCTTGGTATAATGAGAAAGTAGACAATTATTCAAAGTGCATTCCAATATGGGGAATGAGATAAATACAGATAACGGGAGGAAATATTTCTTATATGGGAGCAGAAGGGAATATTGGCATAATGAGAAAGTAGACAATTATTCAAAGCGTATCCCAATACGGGAAATGAGATAAATATAGATAATGCGAGGAAATATTTCTTATATGGGAAGATGAGGGTAATTTTTTGGTGCTAAGTGAGAAATGAATGAACTCTATGGAATGCTTTGGAGATGACTCCAATTCATTGCTCAACGTTCTACTGTTTGTCCTGCATTGTGTGCCATTAATCAGCCAAGAGGAATAGCAAAGAGTGATGTAGAAAGATTTATTCTGTTATCTCTTCTCGTTTCATCATAAACATCACAATTATAATAGCTGGATGAGCTATCTTTAGTGAGTTGGAGTGCTATTCCTTCAGAGGATAGTTGGATTATATAGTTTGAATTAAAAAAAGGGAACTATAAATCCTTGTATATAGTGGCATCTTGCCGAGTAAATATTGCAACAAGTTCAGAAAGGAATTGCCCTAATTCTTTTACCGTGAAGAGTTTCTGCCACAAGCTTTGGTAATTGCCCTAGTTTCCCTCTGCAAGCTATTCGGAAGTCTAGAGTGCGCACAAAAGCGTGCTTCTTTGCTTGGGCAACCACTAAAGCCAAGATCCCCACAGAATATATGCTTAAAAGGAGAAACTTTAACGGGCCAAATAGGTATTTTATGTGTGTTGAGGACGAAGCGACAGTGGACCACCTCCTTATTTATTGTAGTTGGGTTTCATCACTTTGGCATTTATCTCTATCCTTGATGGGTGTTAGATGGGTTCAACCTTTCTCTGTGAAAGATGTCTTCGTGGTGTAGAGAAGAAGCATGAAGAAGAGTTGGGTTAGTGGTATTTGGAAGATGATTCTTTTGGCAATTTGGTGGTGTACATAGAAGGAAAGGAACACTCGGATTTTTGAGGCCAAAGCTTTGTCCTCACAAGATTTCAAGCTCAACTTTTTGAGAATCTTACATAAATGGACTCTTGCATTTAATGGTGAAAGAAACATGTATTTCCTGGATTTTTTTGTAGTTAATATTATGTATGAGAGCTTGAGGGTATAATGTTTTTGTCTTTGTCCCTTTTGTACATGAGTGGCATCCCCTTGATGTCTTTCTAATACAACCTTTTGATTACTCATTTAAAAAAAAAAAAAAACAAGTTGAGAAAGGAATCAAAGGATGGTGAAGTTTATGATTATAAATATTTTGGAACCTGATTCAGTAGTGGAAGATGAAATGGATTACGGAGAGCAAGTTGCAAAATAGATGGTGTATCGTGTAGGAATGGGTATTTTCCTCTGAGGTAAGATTGAGGATTCAAAATATGATTTTGGTTGCGATTGCGGTTTTGGTTGTAGAATGGCAACATAACTCTAACGGGACAATCGCGTTTCATATTGTCATTGTTGTGGGGATGAAAACGTGGTTCAACCAAGTCCAAAACTTTCCGATGCGGCTGTTTCGTCCCAAAAGGCCGAAACGGCAACATTTTGAATCTCTGGGTCAAAGGCAATAAGAATTAGTATATGAATGATGAAGGTTGGAGATTTCTTTGATAGGCAATTGATTAATTGGTGGTTACCAACAATTTTCCGTCTGTGTACAAAGGTATGCTCTAGACATCCAGCCACAACAGCTTCTTGAAACAACGATGATGTTTGATTTGCCTGCAGATTCTAGAGGAAGCCATCCCCAAAGTGAAGTCAGTTCCTTTTACTTTCATCATCTCCTAGGAAGTGAACCAGCTTCTTCAATTCGCCAGTGGATCCTTTTTTTGGGGGGGAGTCACTAACTCATCACTGGCGAAATGTACATCTAAAAGAACTCTCTGACTTTCATTTTGTTGCACAAAGATTGGCTTACAATATGCATCACACAATCAGTCAGCTAGAAGAGCATGCTTTTTCTCCTTTCCTTGATAGCCATCTTCCGTGCCACGTATTTAGGAGTTTTGCACCATTTCGTCTTCTCTTAGCCCAGTCTTTCCCCTTCTGTATGAAAAAAATTTCCCTTTGAAAGGTGATATGCATTGGCTTAGATAGTTAGATTAGGCTCTCAGAACAAAAGGCTGTAGGAAATGATGACTATATCTTCATGTAATCTCTTTCCATGTTTTCCTGCATTGGAAAAAAACTTTAAAAGTTGTGAAGTAAAATGGTCATCTCTGATTAAGGTGGTTGTTGCTTGTCGATAATTTATGCCGTAAAGGTGTCATCTTTGTGAGTATCCTTTCTGTACCTCCTAAGTTGATATGCTTTTAGATATTCCTCCAAACTCATTTCTTAGAGTTATTGCAGACTGTTCATTAAGCTTGATGTCGATTTAGCTGTGTTTTCTGTAATTTTGCCCCCTATATGCACTATTGTTAGGCATTTGAGCCTCTGCATGGTACATACTGAGTTTGATTCCTCTGAAAAACTGTTTCTGAAGTTCAAGTGGCACACCTGCTTTGTAGTGAATTGTGTTAGATATTATTGCC
>NCQV01055558.1:13692-25770 GCA_002740545.1 Lophocereus schottii | reverse complement strand
TGGATAAATTAGACCAGTGTAAATTCAAGCGACAAAACTATTATATAGGATTGAATCTCTCTATACCCTTAGGTTTTATTTTATTTTTTAAATTAGAACAGTTGGTATACATAGATCACAATCAATAAAATACCATATGAAGTTTCTTTTAATTTTCAACGACCAAAAGGAAACTTCATCAATGAAAAACCATACGCTATTTACTATTTAAAAATTAAGAAACTTGGGATTTAAATAATGTGAACTTCGGAGGATTTGCTTGCAATAATCCATCCTTACTAAATACACAATAGTATTATGTACTTTGGGCTTAATTTGTCTCAATAATTTATACCCAAAGAAATTAGGCGAAGTAGTGAGCTGAATTGGAGCAAAGACTAATAGTTTTTTAGGGTATAGATCATTTAGGCATACAAGGCCCAGAGTACAGTGCACTGGTACGCATTTTGTAAGTATGGATTATTAGCAAGCAAACCTAAAAAGTTTAGATTGCTTTAATTCAAAATTTTAAAAATTAAAATAAATATTTATATCCGTCCTTTGAAACTTGTGATCCAAAACCATGGATCCTCAATGCAAGTGCTCAGCCCCTCTTTTGAAACTCAGCGAAAAAAAAATGTAGACTTAGTAGATTAAAAGAAGCAAATAAAGGCAGAACACAAAACCTTTCGACTACTAACAGAGGTTGGTTTAAGTAATTTGACACTTGTTCCCCTTAAACAAAATCTCAAGTTTAAAATCTGTCATGGAAAAACTCTACTCTTTATTAGGTCAACAATAACTTAATTCCACTAAATTGGAAGATCCAGGACCCTCCCAAAAAAAAAAAACCCAAGAACTTGAAGCTGATCATCTTCATCCAAACCGACAACCCTAAGGTGGTGACAATAGTACACCAAACAAAAAAGTTCATGATATATAAGAATATGAAACAGTTCAAAAGTCAGTATTAGGTAGGAAGATGTCACAATTGTCCTTATTAAGGGCCTGTTCTCAATTCTAAAATATCAATCTCAATTAGTCAACTCACTTCAATCTACTTCAACCTACTTTAATCAATTTGAACCCACTTCTACTATTTTAACCAAGTTCAGTTTATCACATAAAAAAAATTCAACCCACTTCCACCTACTTCAGCCCATTTCAAGTTACTTCAATCTACTTCCACCTATTTCAACCTACCTCTACCTACTTTACCCTTTTGCCCTCTCTAATTTACCTATAAAAAGAAAAGGCCCTAATTAAAGCTTATCCAATCTCGTACCTCTGTTTTGCTTTTATGCCTTGTATTAAAAACATAGGCCTTAACTGATCCCCATGAATAGCTGACCATCGTAATTTGGGTGTCTTGTATACAAAACATAAGGTTCACATATGACTATAACTAGTTACATGGTAAATCTACTTTGATGTTCGTTATATGTATATCATTATATTTGGCAAAGGTGTGTCAAAATAATAATGCCGCATCATCTTCCAATCCAGATAGGAAAAGGATGTATAAAATTGTTTTTTGACTTATTTTTGTTGAATTTGTCTGAATTGAACTTATTGGAACTGAACTGAATTGAATTTTACTTTGCTGAAGAAAACTTATTTCCTTGAAATACAACTAAATTGAATTTATTTCTATTGAATTCTAAACTTATTTTTTTGCTGGAGTGAACTCAAATAAGCTAAACTTATTTTTCCCAAATTGAACCGAACTATATTTATTTATATTGAATTTTGAATTTATTTTGCTGAACCAAACTTATTTTTTCTAAGCTGGACTCATTTTTTTGAATTGAACTAAACTTGTTTTTTTCTATACAAAACTCAATTAAACTTATTCTGAAGAGGTAATCCGAACAGAACAGAGGCCTGATTCAAGGTCCTTGGAATGATTCAGAAGGGCATTGTCGTTCCCTTCCTTTGAAGGCTAATAGTTTACAAATGTAGTTTTTACTAAGTCAGGATGTCATACATGCCACTCCATTTCTCATTGTCTAAGTCTTCTCTCATTGCCTGACGAACAGTTTCTCAATAGATGTCTTTCAATGAACAAAATTCTGATCTGACAATATACAACTGATAATGTCATCCTCATCAAGAAGCAGAACAAAAAAGACCAAGCTAAAGAGCTCGGATGGGCAGATCTTCGAGGTGGAAGAAGCAGTAGCAACACAATCAGAGACAATAAAGTCCATGATGGAAGTCATTCCTGTTTCAGAGGTCTCTGGCAAGACATTGGCTTTGGTCATTGACTTCTGCAAGATGCACCTTGATCTTCATCGTCATCATCATCATGTTCCTGAGGAAGAAGCAGATCATCTCAAAGATTGGGCCTTTCGTCTCTTCCAAGTAGATCAATCTGCTTTCTTTGATCTTGTTCTGGTTCGTCATCGTTCATTTCTCATCTTACCTTCAGAAATTCCCTTATGTAATGTAACATTGTCATCGCCAAATATATCTCCTATTTATTGCTTGATCTACTTCATCCTACACCAAATTCAGATGAACTTGGTTCAGGCTAGTCGATCGGTCATCAGTTCGAGCCATCCAAGGAATGAACATAGCTTGGTAATGAGAATATATATATCAACAACATAGGCTTGTTACGTTCCATTCATGGTGTGCATGCTTGGCAGCATGAAGACGACATTGAGTATCCAACATGTGGCAATTAATAAACTTAACTGTACGTTGTTTGAATGATCTTCAATATCACTCAATTAGTCATGTTTAATTTGATGTAGGCTGCACACCATCTGAAGATCAAAAGCTTGGAGGATCTGACATGCCAGACCATGGCGGACGTTATAAGAGGAAAGACCCCGGAAGAGATCAGACAGACGCTCAAAATAATCCAGCCTTCCACCCCCGAGAAACCATTATAAGTTGGGGGGAGAAATAAAGCATTTTAACTAGCTGATTGTCAATATAAATTCTTGGTTTCCATTGGATTTACTCGTGCATGCAGTACAATCTGTTGATTACTCTTTTTGAAGGGTTTGATTCCTACATTAATTGTTAGAGTATAAATCTATTCCTGGACCTTCAACTATTAGTTTAAGTTTTCGGTTGAAATGGTTTTTGAATATGGTATCAGAGCCTTTCGAGCGTGAGGTCTCAAGTTCGAATATCAGCAGCCCTTATATTTATTACGCAAGGTATTGAGGACTTTTGCAGCATCCACGCTTTAAGCCCAAACAGCATTCGCGTGAGAGGGCATGTTAGAGTATAAACCTATTCATGGGCCTTCAACTATCAGTTTAAATTTTTGCTTGAGATGGTTCTTGAACATTAATGTACATAAATTTAGATTCACAAAACTTCTTAAGGTCACAGCATAAATGCCTGAACAAAATGTACATGGTGATGATCTTAGAGGCATACCCCCCCCCACCAACTTCAGCCACAATGATCCCCTGGCTTTATCAAGCAAATGCACATGTGAAATCTAGCGATTTTTTTGTTAAATTTTACATTGATTGAGCTATAAACAACAAGTCATGCATATAAACTAAAATGAGGTTCCAATCCAAAATCAATTAGCAATGAGTGGAGTAACTCACAAACTTATGTACATGCTCAAATCTTTCACACTCCAACACGCCCCTCACATGTGGGCTACTAATAAGGCCCAGCACGTGTACATGATTCTAATCAAACGGGAATGGTGATAAATCAAGATCAAAAAACTGACTCTGATACCATGTTTAATTATATATCGATTGGTTTATAAACAACAAGTCATGCATATAAGTTCCAATGAGGTCCCAATCCAAAACCAATTGGCAAATATCAATTGGGTTATAAACAACGAGTTATGTATATAAATTCAAATAAGATTCCAATCCAAAACCAATTAACAATGGGTGATGTAACTCACAAGCTTATATAGCTGCTCAAATCCTTCAATTTTATTAACATGGGACAAACCACACTTTCACATTCCAACACACTCTCTCACGTGTGGGCTACTAACAAGGCCCAACGCGTGCACACAATTCTAATCAAACGGGGATTGTGATAAATCAAGATCGAGCACCTGTGCTTTGATACCATGTTAAATTTTATATTGATTGGGTTATAAACAAAAGTTTCTATAATAGAAATCTTTGAGCCAAAGTTTTTCATCCATGACAGAGAAGAGTCTGCTGGCATCCTTCTTATTTCCCAATTGATTTTCAATGATGTCCGCGCTTTCTAGTGTCTTAACATCATTCAGGTTCTCAATCAAGTGAGACATGAAGTAGAGATAAGAAGTGAAATCCCTTTAGATTTGGTAGAAACATGCTCATACGTGACCAAGTTTTACAGTAGCGCCTCAGTATAGTCGTTTATAATCAGAGTCGGAATCCCCAACACTTTACCAGAAAGCGTGATGTCTAGTAGTTTGCTTTTTGTATCACATTCAAAGATCATCCCAATTGCCTTTAGCTTGGTGGCACTCCTTAGGTAGATGCCTTTCGATTGTGAGGCAGCTCTGACTTGAGTTGTGCGATCATTGCGAGGTTGTTCAAGATCATAGCACTTGCCAATAAGATCCAGGAAATGAATGCACTGTGGCACATAACTTTCCCATTTTGACTCACCAACAATCTCGCGTTGTGGCAACTGTGGTTCATGAGGACTTAACCGATAGACTTCCAATATTTAGCGAGATCACGTGGTAGAAAGCCTAGATGATCGAAAAAAATCTCTAACAATCGCTCCAAGACAAAGAAGGGAATCTGATTTTCGAGCAAAATAAGATCTCTTCTTAAAGCAAAGAGCGTTAAATCTCCATCACATGTGTCCCCATAGAGAAGGAAATACTTGATTTGATTGTCTCTTCGGACTAGCAATCTTTAATCCTTTTCTTATTTTCTCTGAAGAAATTCCAACACCTTTCTAGTGTAACCTCACAAGAAGGGGTCTTTTGTAATAGCGTTAGCATGTAGAGTTGCTTGTTTGCCTCCATAGCCACAAAAGATGAGACTGAGCCCCTGTAAGCTCGGTCATCATCGGGGTAGTGAAAAGGGCCAATGGAGACAAACCGAGGATTGTATTCTTCGCCTCCCATTCGTAACGTGTAGGGAATACGCATGAAACTCCCTTCATAGATTCGTTTCTCCACACTAGTCTCAAGGTTTCTATGGTTATTCTCATCTCGTCTAGCCCTTCACGGAACATTCTATGACATGAAAAAAAAAGGAAACAAAATTAATGCACAGTTGGAATACTAACCAGTAATTAAGCATTCACTGGACATTTTGCTGGCAGTCATGGGCATACAACAAATACTCTATGATCTACTTTGTCAGTGTGAGATAATCCCATTTTTGTATATATATTATAGGATTAGAACAATATGATCAAGAGAAGTTTCATCTTAAAACAAAATAGTAATTGGTAGAGTAATTTACGAGTGAGTTTATATACGTATTCAAGACCATCTGTTTAATTAATTTTATCCATGTCGAAGGATAATTTATTTTCATATATTTCAACTAGACCTGATCAAATCGAGGGTCGGGATGGGTTAAAAATCGAGGAATGAGGATCGACATGTAGGGTTTTCTAGGCCCTAACCCTAACCGACCTTCATGCGGATTAGCTTACCTCCGACCCTCATTCTGACACTGCAGACGCTCTCAAGTCATTAGGTCGCACCCTGACCCTCAAACCTCTCTTCATAGAGAATGAAATGTTTCACTGAGTTTTGCTTTTCTCATAAAGTTGTGGCGTAAACATCTTGCTAAACAAAAGGTGCAACAATAGCAAAATGCTCCAATTATAGCAAGAATTATAATTATTACAACAAAACCAATGCTTAATTTTGTGATTATAACAATTAGATATTCACTAAACTATTCCAAATATTGAAGAGGGAGCATAAAAGACAAGGGGTGACAGTCAATGAGATCTGGAGAGGGGGATCAGAGGATTGGAGGTGAGAAAGTAGAGAACTGAAAGGCACAAAATACATGAAACTCAAAGTCATTTATTTTGATTTTAAATTTTAAAACTTTTTTTTAAAGTAAGAATTAGGGGATTGGATCAAACATTCAAAACCTCAACCCTAATCTAACCTTTATCACAATTGCATATCCTTAATTTAAGGGTTGGACGATCGAGTTAGAGGCAAAAAAGTCCACCCTCACTCTCATTTTTGCAATTCAGGGCGGGGCAGCTCGGGAAAGTCTTCTGTCCATTGATGAGGTCTAATTTCAACACAATAAATTGCAATAATTGACATTAAGAATGACGATAATAGAAGAAGCTCTATTTTCTCATAATTGGGAGCCTAGTTTTCTGCCTCGGCCATGGTGAGTCTTCAAATGCTAATATTTAAGAAACTGTTTGAAGTTGTTCACTAACACTTCATTTGCGGTAATGGTGAAGAAGGAGTCAAGAAAAAAAATTGATTCACTTTAATAAAAATAGAAAAGGAGAATATTTCACCCTTGAATAGTGGGGAATGGGATGAAGGTACCGGGTAAAATCGAGAGGCAATGAAGATTTTTCTTGGAGCAACTGAAGCCCAAAAGTCAAAGTAAGCGAATTCGAACCCAAATCTCTACTAAGAATTCTCTAAAATTTTATCAATTAAATTAACTGACACTCATAAAAAGCGACGAAGATTAAATGGGGCTCCTTAGCTGGATATTTTGCTTTCCTTTGTTTTTGGTGGAACAATATGTGAAGAAGATCTCTTGTATTCATCAATCACATGGTCTGTATATATGCATATGCTTGCCTCGGTTGGTAATTGCTTCCCACTGTTGACTTGGAGTTAGAGAAGGAAACAATTTCCTAATTGACATAATCTCTTAATTCTAAGCCTTCTAAGTTTCCTAGTCATGAGGGAAATATAATTTGCTTTCCTAAACATAATAGGAGTACAATTAATTAGCATCACAAAATACATTCTTAACACTTCCCCTCAAGTTGAAGCATGAAGATCAAGAATGCCCAACTTGGACCGTAAAAACTTGAATTAATCCCGACCAAGGGCTTTTGTAAAAATATCTACTGGTCGTTCCTTAGTATGAATCTTGAATAAGGTAAGTAGTCTGGCCTCAATCTTTTCACGAACAAAGTAACAGTCTATCTCAATATGCTTGGTGCATTCATGATAAACTGGATTGTCAGTGATATGCAAAGCTGCTTGACTATCACAAAGCAAACACATAGGCTTGGTGGAAAATATTCCTAGTGCAGCTAGAAAAGTCCTCAACCACACAAACTCACTAGTAGCTACAGCCATGGAGCAATATTCCGCTTCAGCAGAAGAGCAGGATATTGTAGATTGTTTTTTGGTTTTTCAAGAGATAGGAGAGTCTCCAAACATCATAAAATACCCTGTTAGAGATTTACATGAAAGAGGGCAAGCACCCCAGTCTACATCACAGAATCCTGTAAGTTGCAAGTTGCAATCCTGGCGTAGCAAAATTCCTTGCCCGACAGTACCCTTAAGGTAGTGCACTACCCGATGTGCAGCCTCTATGTGTTTTCCCTTGGTTCCTGCATAAACTGTGACAATATGTGGACAGCATAAGTGAGGTCAGGTCAGGTTATAGTTAGGTAAATCAACCGTCCCACAAGTCGACGATAACAAGAGGGATCATCTAACAATTTTCCTTTGCAAGAGCAAGTTTATGATTTTGCTCCATAGGAAACCCAAAGGGTTTTGCGCCTAGAAGACCACACTCATCAATTATTTTCAATGCATACTTTCCCTGACATAAGAACAAGCCCTGAGGTCCTCTACCCACTTCAATGCCAAGGAAATATTTCAAAGGACCTAGATCCTTGATACTGAAACAATCATTCAAATAGGCTTTGAATTTTTGACATGCTTGGGAATTATTACTGGCGAGAACTATATCATCCACATAGACAAGAAGAGCCATGAAAACATCTCCCTGCCGATAGGCAAACAAAGAATAATCTGCATAGGACTTAGTGAACTCGTATTCACAAAGCTTAGAAGATAACTTAGCAAACCATTGTCGGGGTGCCTGGCGCAACCCATACAAGGACTTCTTTAACTTACAAACCTTGTTTGGACTAGAAGCTGTATATCCAGGTGGCAGTTTCATGTATACATCCTCATTCAAATCTCCATGTAAGAATACATTGTCAACATCCATCTAATATAAGTCCCA
This sequence comes from Lophocereus schottii, assembly GCA_002740545.1. Classification (NCBI taxonomy): domain Eukaryota; kingdom Viridiplantae; phylum Streptophyta; class Magnoliopsida; order Caryophyllales; family Cactaceae; genus Lophocereus; species Lophocereus schottii. The sequence continues at coordinate 17,632 of NCQV01055558.1, read as the reverse complement.
TCCTTTTACAATAGCTACTGAAAGAAAGCATCGTACACTAGTCAACTTAGCTACAGGGGCAAAGGTTTCATTGTAATCAATACCTTCTACTTGGTGATCGCCCCGAATGACTAGACGAGCCTTGTAGCGTTGAATAGTCCCATCGAAATTGTACTTCACACGATAAATCCACTTAGAACCAATGGGTTTCTTTCCAATGGGAAGATCCACTAAGTCCCAAGTATCATTCTTGTCTGAAGCCGAAATCTCTTCATTCATCGCTTCCCTCCATTGATCTTGCTTTACAGCTTCATGATAAAAACGTGGTTCACGAACCTTCATAATAGTTGCTAAGAATTTTTGATGTGAATGAGAAAAATTAGTACAAGTGACGTATTCACATAAAGGAAAGCACATACCTGAAGATTCCTTTTGATATGAGTTTGCAGTGGAGACGTAGTTTTTGATCTAAGCACTGTAACAAATATAGTCGTTCAAACGAGCAGGTGGTCTCCTAGTCCGTTTATCAGGCTTTGGTTCAATTTCTGGCCCAAGAATATTCTGGGCGCTGTCTTCTTGCTCACTGGATCTAGGCGCAGTCGGCAGTCCAGGCCCAGTAAGCTCCTGTTGCTTAGGCCCGTGATCTTCACTTCCCCTTGACCCAGAAGCCTCTTGCTGTCCAGGCCCAGTAGTCTTCTCCTGCCCAGGCCCGTGCCCCTCACACCCTCATGCAGCCATACTCTCAAGGATCCCAGGCGGCCCATTCTCTCCTCGTGGGCTAGAAATCTTTCTTTCCAAAGGGCTAGAAGGCATGATATCATCTCCATTAGCCCAGGTTGGCGTTGGCTGAATCATTGCTCCACTGGTGCTACGTTGCTAGAAAAGGGAAAGTTATTTTCAAAGAAAAAAACGCCCCTGCTATCAAAGAAAACGTGGTTTTCTATGTCATACAACCTCCACCCTTCATTTCAAAAGGGATAGCCAACAAACAAATACTTCTGATTCCGAGATGTGAATTTATCTTGTCCCTTAGTAATGTTCTTGGCAAAGAACAAGCACCCAAAGACCTTAACATGATCATAAGTAGGAACCTTATTATAGACCAACTCATAGGGAGTTTTTCCTTTCGACAACCAACTAGGTGTTTTATTTATTAAGTAAGCCGCAGTCAAAATATATTCTCCCCAAAATCGTAAGGGCAAATTAGCTTGAAATCTTAGGGCACGAGCCACATTCAAAAGATGTCTATGTTTCCTTTCTACACGTTCATTCTAATGGGGGGTATCCACACAACTTATTTGGTGTACCATCCCGTGACTAGCATAGAATTCCTTCATAGCACCTGATTTGAATTCTAACCCATTATCACTTCTAAGAATTTTAACAACCTTATCAAACTGAGTTTTCACCATAACTACAAAATTCCTAAGAAGCTTCTTAGTCTCTTCCTTTTCTTTCATGATATAGATCCAAGCACCCCTACTAAAATCATCAACCACACTAAGAAAATAATGCACAAAACAAGAAGAAGAGACCTTGTAGGGTCCCCATATATCACAATGAATAATTTCAAATAAAGTTTCCACTTTATTCTCACTTAAAGGAAACTGAATTCTAGTTTGTTTTGCACGATAACAAACTTCACACACATCTTTATTCAACTCAAAACTACCAATGAAATTTAAAATTTTAAAAAGAGACATGATTTCCTTGGAGGGGTGACCCATATGCTGATGCCATAGTTGCCCAGTTCTGACGACATTAACTTGATCCTTTTTCTCTTGTTGCTTCTTGAAGTAGTAAACCCCGCCTCATTGCTCACCCATACCAATCGAAATCCTCGTAGTGCAGTCCTATGAAATACAAGAATTATCATTAAACGTCACTGTACAATTCAAATCCTTGCATATACGAGACACCGATACAAGATTGCAACTTAAAGATGGAACAAGCAAAGTTTTCTTCAAGATTAAATTGTCCAAAGCAATGGTGCCTTGCTTTATGGCCACGGTTGTTGCTCCATTTAGCAGATCAACTAGTACCGATGGTATGTATGTTACGTCCTTCATCAATTGAGCATCTCCTGTCATGTGATTGGAAGCCCCACCATCAATTAGCTATGGCGGCTTACCTGTAAGATTTTCACTAGCTTTAGAGGCTTTGATAAGAGTGAGTAATTCCTGAATTTGCTCTCAGGTTAATTCAAGCACTGCTATTGTCGTTGACTCGACGTTGGGAAAGACGACATCAAATGAAGACTCGACTAATGCTGCGTGAGCTCCTTCTCTGCCGCCCCCTCGTCCTCTTCCTGAACTTGCTCGTCCACCTCTTCCACCACGGTTTCCTCTACCTCCTCTGCCTCGACCCCGGGTTCCCCAGCCGGCTGGATAACCAATGAGTTCGAAGCATCAAGACTCTTCATGGCCAAGTTTTTCGCAGTGGTTGCAGGACACTCTCTCGATTCCTCTACCCGTTGGCTTAGTATTCATAGCAAAGGCGACAACTTTGGTCTCATCTTCACCCCCCCTCATGACCAGTTTGTGACTTTCTTTTTGACGCATAAATTGAATATTTTCTCTAGATCAGGTAAGGGATCCATAGCCAAGATATGGCCTCAAAGAGAACGAAATTTCTTATCATTCAACAACCCATCAAAAATTTCTTATCATTCAACAACCCATCAAGAATTGATGTGTTTTTTCTTCCTCTGCATTGTGAACCAGGTTCTTCCTGATCTCACACTTGCAATTCCATAAGTGCAGCGATGGTGTGTGATGACATTGTCCAACTCGTTCCAGAGTCCTACAAGCTTAGAGTAGTACTCCACACGGATATTCCATTTCCCTGTTTGCAATTTGCAATCTTGGACTTCAAGTCATGCTTTTAGGTATGTCAGAGGTCCTATACCTTTTCTTCAAATCATCCCACATGGTCTTGGCTACATTAGCATAAGCGATTGATGGGCGGATTTTAGGATCAATCACGTTTAATAGCCAAGAACATATGGTTGAATTTACCATCTCCCAGACATCAATTTTGGATTGGTCTGCACCATCATTCAATTTGATAGTTCCATTCATGAATCCAAGCTTGTTCTTGGATCTAAGTGCCGTAGTAACAGCCTTTTCCCAGAGATCGTTATTTTCGCCATTAAAGATCACCGCTATAATTGAGGTTCCCGACCCTGCTGATGGGTGAACAAAATGGGGCGAGGTATTATCAATCACAAATTTCTTTGTCATTATGGAATTGTGAACCTAATGCTCTGATACCATGATAAGAATATTGATGTAAATATGTGAAGAAGGTCTCTTGTATTCATCAATCACATAGTCTATATATATACATATGGTTGCCTGGGTTGGTAATTGCTTCCCACAGCTGACTTGGAGTCAGAGAAGGAAACAATTTCCTAATTGACATAATCTCCTAATTCTAAGCCTTCTAAGTTTCCTAATCATGAGGGACATATAATTTTCCTTTCTAAACATAATAGGAGTACAATTAATTACCATAACAAAATACATTGTTAACAGATATATAGTGGATGCCTCATCGGGCTTCCATATTTATTGTGTAAATAATGACCATGGCTGTGACCTAATCTATTTTCTAGTTGGCTTTTTTTATTTTGCTAGTGGAGTATTTCATAGCACGACTTTGGAAATCAATAATATATAATCAAATGGTGGTCATTTATTTATTTAGATTCAGTCGATTTTGAACTTTTTGAGTTAATATAAATGTCATAAATTACTCAACTGTTGTGAGTCTCTTAGATTTAGCCTCTCTATGGGTAAGGATATCGGTAGAGGTAGGACTGTCTATATTTGAATCTCCCCAAATCCTATAAAAACGGGATCCATATTGAAAGGTTGTGGTGGTGGTGGTGTTATTGCCCAACTAGTTCAGTTTAATGCACCTTGTCTTGCCATTTGCTTGCATTCTTTCTTGGCTCTTA
>NCQV01055491.1:1249-24410 GCA_002740545.1 Lophocereus schottii | reverse complement strand
AAGAACGTGTTCCTCAGGACTTAACCACATGTTTGGCGAGACCTGTTGTTTGCTATTCTTGTGCCACTGAAACTCGGAACCTGTTCCTAAGACTTGTTCTCAACATTTAGCATCCAGGTTAATACGAATATCACAAACAACGGTATAGGCCTTGTTTGGAGAGCTTGTTTGGAACAACATTACTTAGACAAATATATTACACTTGGATTTGTTATCATCAAAACTAAATATAATTATGCAACAAATCCGCCTAGTAAACAACAACTCTATATATATGCAGCATTATGGATTGAAATCTAAAGGTACGATAATTGGACAGTGACATCTCAAGGTCATGTATAGGTAGTCTCATTCTAAAGAAATGAATTCAAGTCACTTTTAGGGTCGCAACGGTTAACAAGGAGATTCCTATAACACATTAGAGTAATAAGAACATCACATAGTAGCATCACTTAAGCACAATGACATCGCATAGAATTAGCATTTCAGCATCCTCAAGCCTAGGAATCATAAGTGACATGAAACTGTCTAATACATATACAGTAAGCAATTTACAAAAGGAAAGCACATGCAACTGACATTCCTATGTTTATACATCAATTACAACTAACTTTTAGGCCTTTCGTTTATGGCAACTTAGACAGGACATGTCAAAGTCATATGAAGGGGGTTAACTTAATCAGGTTCATTCGAAAACATGAAGATATTAGATCAATCTAAGGTTCAATTAACTAGAAGGCTAGCACATCACATTACGCCACATTGACAATTGCGAAACTTGAAGTAGCATTCGAAATCACATTGGCATCACATAGAGTCAACACAGAACACACCAAGGATTAAGAATCACATGTAATATGAACTAGCATTACATGTCGATAGGAACAACAAGAGAAGAAAATGCCAAGGAAGAATGTAAATCAATGGTTTTGATGGGGGAAGACTTTCCCTAGGGTCCCTACTGGGAATTGATCACCTCCCAAGTCATAGATTCATACGAGTGAGGGGTTATACTCATAGACAAATCCTGGGACCTACGGGTTATGGGTCCGCCATGCCTCTGCTGTGCTACTCTGATTAATATAGAGCACAAGGGCAACATGTGAATGCAAGTTCCTATAGTCGCTGTATCATACTTTAAATACGTACGTATGCGGTTATTCAGCTATAACATGGGGTTAAGGAATTCATGGAATGCAAATAATAACTTAGATGTCACACCATGCCGTGCATTGCAAAAGGTAAATCACTTAGTTAATTTAGCCACGTACTTATTCAAACTCAAGTCAAGCAAACCCTAAGAAGTGCAACAACTCATTAGTAAAACATATAACTGGTCATGAATAAAGAACTTAAACAACCATATAAGCTTCTATGGATTTAGACTGTATACACTTCTATGACTATGCTTTAAAGCGTTCGAGCTCCTAGTAGTGTCCCATGAAAAGACATCTAGGCAAGTATACATGAATGCAATCCTTGTTTAAAACCTAAGGTCGAGGTTATGCCTCGAGGTTTGTGCAAACTGTTTGGAATTAGCCATCAATCAACAAACAGGGACTAAGAACAATGCTGTTACTGGTCTTACAAATATACATTGAGGTTTTACAACACATTTGTCTCAGAAGGCAATTGTTAAGGTCTGAGGAACTCCTAATACGGATGGGAAGGTTCTGCCTTCTACTATGGGCATTCTGACTTTTACACTTGGTGTTAATGCTTAAGAAGATGTTGGAAAGGTATAGATTGTCGCCCCAAAAGTTAACAAGGGGATGCATGTGCTATAATTCCAAAGTCTATTACATTCTCCCTTATATCTTCGTTTTAGGTGTGTTGGGGTTAATATAGCCAGGACGCTATCAATCCTACAATAGGAATAGCGTTTCATGCTGCGATGAGCATAATGCGGAGCTGAATTGTGAGTAACAGTGGTTACATGTTGGGAAGCAAGGAAGACTCCCTATGTAGATGACAATCTAGGTTAAGGCCACATCTAAGCATTAATGGCACATATACGAAGGCTAGGAATAATAATTAGGCAACAATCAACTGGAATCTATCACAATCACCCATATTGACACAAGCGCACATGAAGTTCTCACATAACTTCTTGAGCAATTGAGAATTCACATAAAAAGGGGCATCATTTAAAAGAACTTTTAGTCAAGAAAAGTAACCTTTTGATAACTTATTAGCAACTTGTCATCAACACATTAAGCTACGTACGCATTTTGGCATATAGGTATTCGAAACATCCAGTTACACATAGACACTTATCCTCACAGAATGAGGCCTAAACATCATTGTAAAGCATTTGTAAGTCTTCATACGTAATAGTAAGGCCTACGTTTACAATTAGAAAGGTCTTTAATGCGAAAGACAAACATTAACTCATTACTTAGGAAGGTCTTAACTTTTAAAGCCTTTACGTTTTAAAAGAAGGATGGTTTAAGTGCTTCTAGCTATTTCCCTACCAAACATTGAGTACGTCTGTTCACTCTACAATCGGGCCCGAGGAGCAAATCACACTTAAGGGGCAAGAATGAGCTTAGAGTTAAAACATTCTCAGTTGTTTGAGTTCAAACCACGTGCACTTAAAACTTTTGATTCAACTCGCCAAGGTATATAAGCAAAACAACTTTTGATTGAGCTACCACTTAACTTGTTCACGGGAATAAAAGTCACTCGGCCTGTACCCTAGCAAACGGCTCATTCTTTCAATTAATGAGCTCACTGAAGCCGCACCTAACTAGCTAAATGCAACAGCATTCACATAAAACTCACATTTACACACCAAAGTAGGCGTATATCATATCATCATGAACGCGTTTCCTAGATTGCTATATGAAATGCAAGACTCAGGTCGTAGCCTGTTGTCGCAGGACCTTGCTCTGATACCATCTTGTAACACCCCTAACCCCAAAGGCTAGGAGTATTACGTTTTCTTAAATCCAACTTAACTTCTAGGGTGAAACGGACCGAGTTTCGCCTGAAATCAGGCAATTTTCTAGGCTAAAAGCTTTACAATAAAACCCTGCATTGAATAGAAACAAAGAGAACCCCAAAATAAGCTCAACAGCTACACGCCGGAGTTCACAGCTCTATAGGTCACTCACCTGGAGTGCACTAAAAGCATAAAATTCAATAATAAAGAAGGAAATAAAAGGATTACAACTCAACAGATCACACATCCCAAGTACTGGGGTTTACATCCCAAAATATAACTATTTTTAGCTAAAAAAAGATAACTAACTAATCAGATAGTTGGCTCACATGGCCATATAGAGCGACTCCTAAACAGAATGCACTACATGAACTAGAGTACTTGTTTACATACATTCACAAACTAAGGATACATTATATTACATCATTTAACAGTAAGACCGCTTCGTTATGGGCACACATGACATCTTTTCAAGCAAGGGTAAACTCCAACTCGGCATAAGTGAATTGACTCCTACCTGTCACAAAGAAAACTTAGGAAAAAGAGGAAAGGGTAATGGGATGAGCAACCCCACGCATTCCCCAGCTCGTTAAAACCAAAATCATTGCAGGCAATAATACCAATAATAGTCACATATCACGTATTTATGTATTGCTACCATATTAGGCAAACCTAGTCCCCAAGTATGGAATATTACACTGTTCATTCTAGCCACTCTAACTAATTTATAGGTCCCTAAATGAACAAATTTCCTGACTAACAAGCACTTAAGCACATAAACGAGCAACAAGGATTACGCACAGAACTTTCTTCTATAGGATATGTACATTGGGAACTTATATGCTTGATGCATTACAAGGACATAATCATACTTTACTTGAAATTTCATTCGAATTATGCTTGGANNCTCATTCAGATGATATGCATGGGATATGCACATGAATCTTTCTTTTTTGTAAAAACACTTTACTTAGCCTCTTGAGGCTTATAAAAACACTTTGCCTAGCCTCTTGAGGCTCATATTCTTTAAAAAGAAATCTCTTTTGTATTTGTCCTTTAATGACCCTTGTAAGCTTTTTGAATCTCATTCAAACAGGCCTCTTAATGGCTGTTAAAATAATTCTTTTCCTGAAATACTTAAAATGGTGATATGTTAACTGCTTTTCTTACTTACTAGGAAAATACTCTTGGCATAAGATCCTCATAATGTGCTGGTGTGGTGAGATCCATTCTCAACCCCTTGTGGGACTATCCTCGCCTATAAGCTCTTACTTCGCGGGAGGGCTGCATAAATGGTCCTACACCCTCGTAAGGGTCTTCTAAGTTCTCCCACTACTAGGACTTACTCCCTAGGCTAGGGATTTCCTTATTCTAGCAGGTTCACTCCCATCTTGTATATATCCCTAAGCACATTATCTTAGCTAATTTAAAGCGTATGGCCATAGCGGCTAATGCGTTTGTCGTCTTTTACATTGAAATCGTTTTTCATACAACTCACTTTATTTTTAAAATTCCTTAGGGATTCCCCCGTTCTAGTAGGTTCATTCCCAAAACTGTACGTGAACACTTAAAAGTAGGGCATCGTTCACTAATAGTTATGGCTACTATAATTTTAAACCACGAAAAACCTTCTTTTTCAGAATTTCACCCTCACACGCATAATCAATCATAATGACATGAAGGGAAGGGGTTCAGACGTAACACATTTAAACACTTCATAATTCAACTTGGCAGGAATTGTTCAATAAGCCACACATGGCCTTGATAATTCACAAGATTACGGTTAATCACAACCCAGGCTCCCTCCTCACACAATGCTGACCACAAAGGACCTCAAAACTCCCATTAGTTCATCATCAAGCCATCCAACTACCAACTCGATTTCAATTTCATATCCATAACATATCATCATAAAAGTTGTAAAGCAATGGGTAATGGCGGTGTATGAACTTACTGAGTGAGTAGCACCCATCCATCGACACATTACGACATATATAAACACATATAGTTTATTAACTTAAGTAAGGTCCCCTAAAGAATAACAAGGCATTAACTAACTTACATTCATAAACTATAATTAAGGAGTAAGCATGCTCATTCTTTGTCATTTTCAAAAGCGAATCTGGGCGCATCTGAGGCTTTTGAGTCTATCCAATTTAGTTAAGGTCATTGGGTTGTTTTGTGGTCATTTTAGCATGAATTAACCAATTTAACATGCATTAGTTTAAGGCTTTCTTAGGTTGTCTCAAAGGCTATTCGCAAACATGAATCACTAACCTAACATGCATCAATTCAAAGCATCCTTAGCTCATTTTGGAGTCATTTTCAAGCATTAATTAGTTAACTTAATGGGCATTAATTTGAACATTCTTAGGTCATTTCAAAGGCCATTTTCAGGCATGAACCAACTAAGTTAACAAGGATTGGTTTAAAGCGTTGTTTACTCACATAATGCCCAATTTACTAAGCATGAAAACCACACATTCTTGTCAATTAAAAGGGATACTTTTTGCCCAACTAAGGGGGAATGTTCTAACTTAATTTAAGCAACATCTTATGCATAACAATCAGTCCAATTAACATGCATCGATTTTGGCAATCTTAGTCATAAAAATCAGTCCAATTCGTCTAACAAATTCTAAGCTAACATGCATCGATTTAAATTGAATTCAACTAAAATGGTACATGCATAATCAGTCATCATAATTCGAATTATCTAACTAATCCTAAGCTGACGTGCATCACAACTTAGGGACTAAAACATTTTTGAAATTACTAATGCTTATGAGGCGAGAAACACCCACCTGATTCGAAGCTAGGGACTCGTTCGAAGGGCTTTTTGGGTGCTGCTGTGGAAGCCCAGGAACCCGAAAATTCAACTCCTAATTTGCTGCCCATTGCCGCCTTTGAACCAGTCTGTCCAGTCCCGATTTTAGCTCCCTATTAAACCTCCCTCACTATTGGAGACACGGCTAACCGGCGCTTGGTCACCAATGCCCTCTCCTTCTCTCTCTTTCTCTCTCTCTGGTGGTTGTTTTTAAGGTTTGTGGTAGCATGGTGCTGGGGTTTTCAAATCCCTAATACTCAGACCCTCATCTCGTGTGACCCTCATCCTGAGCCCGCTAGGGCCGACGCTATGAACTAATAGGCCACCCTCGCGCCTGCCGCCGGCCTGCTCTCCGACACTCGCTCTCTCTTTCTTTCTCTCTTTCTCTCTCTGGTGTGGGTGGTCGGGAAGTGGGTTGGTGAAACCCTAGATGAACACCCCCCTTTTGCTCTCTAATTTTCGCGAAAACAGGGGGCCTCGACCCCTTTTTCTTTTCCTTTTCTTGTGTTTTGGCTAATTACTCAGTCAACTAAAATCGCTAGTCCGATCTCGCACCTCTTATTCTAAACCCAAATCGTTAATACAATCGTTCATCGATAATTCGTTCCCAAATATATCAGGGTTTGATTTATTAATCAACGAAACCAGTTTTAAGGTTGACAACCTAATCGTATTTGCGTTCCTAGTTGATTTAGTAACTGATAAAAATAGTTATTAACGCTTATTAAAATCATCAAAAAATATCAAAAGTAATAATAATAATAATAATATTAATAGCAACAATAATATTCCTCTTAATAAAATTTCCACTTGAGCAGGCACATCGATAATAATTTAACTCTTATCGTTAACAAAATACGATTTTATAACGTGAAAAGGTGATACAATTAGCTTAATCAAAAAATAAAGAATACGGTTGTCACACAAGGCTTGTTTAGAGACCTGCCGAGATTTGCATATCTCTTGTGGTCAACCCCCCACCCTCCTTCCCTAGCACCCTTCTGATAACTTCTTGTTACTCCCCTTACCTTGTCTACTCTGTGCCCATAGTGAGGGCAATATATATATTGTGTGCTTGAGTATGCATTGTATATATTGTTCATGCTTGCATTTAGAGTTGCATTTTTAGATTTAATTTTATGTAGCTAGAGCATGTTATGAGTACCTTTAGGTTTCTTTTCATTTTAGGTAGCATTTTAGGTTTGCATAGTTTTTTCCATAGTTTTTGTATTTTCTTGGTATTGTTATTAGGAGCATGCATTCATTTAAAAAAATAAAATTGAAAAAAATGAAAAAAAAGAGACTAAAAGAAAAGAATCCTTCAATGATGAACTTTATAGACTAGGTAGACTTCTTTGGTTTAGATTAATCCTTTGATTCGCCCAATTATGCATAAAAGTGTTTGAGAATGAGTTTACGAAAACGAGCTAGGTATAACCATATGTTGAGTGCGAATTGACTACCCCATGATTCTTTACATGAATGTTGGCTTGTGTTTACTAAAGAGCTAGGTATGATCATGATAGATGTCCCATGAGGCTTTGAGCTTTTAAAGACTATTTTATCAATTTGGTGTCTTGTCAATTCATGAGCGACTCTTCCTTGATGTCATTTCTCTAGAACTTGCTTTGACTCTCATTCAAGATCACACTTTGTAAATACATTTAGGCAACATGATTGAGGCATTCTTTGTCTTGTTAACCCAAAAGACCAAATAGCCACCCTTGTTATGCATTATATATCCCTTGCTTGCCCCTTTGAGCTTATCTCCATTTTTATTGATTTAAATCTCTGAACATAGCCTTTGGCAAAACAATTATCTAACCCTTAAGCTAAGATTACAGGAGCATTTCATCCTCGTACATCGAGTTTGACTGGGAGTTAGTAAGGTGCATTGAGATTCTTTTTGGTGGATTTGGTTGATTGGTGAAGGGATTTGTGTTCTTATGTTATGTATAAAAAATGCCTTGTCATATTGTACAAAGATTAGAGAAGACTTGAAATTCAAGTTTCATTTGGATTCCCTTGGCCAACTCTTTAGAATTAAAAAAAAAGGAATAAAAAGCCAAAAAAAAAAACAAAAAACAAGAAGAAAATGAAAAAAAAGAATAAAAAGAGAGTGTTGGCAGTGTTTGGATTGTAAAAAGTATTTATGACTTTCAACTCTTTTCTCTTCATTTGGTTGGGCTTCATTTGGTTGGGAAAGGGGATCTATTTTGTAGTTGAATTGTATTAGTTGAAGGAGAGTGTTACATAAGTGCATTAGAACGTTTAGCTCTTAGTATATGGCTTCTACCTCCACATTTTCAAAATATTTATTCCCTTCTTACCTTTACCTATGGCCTCATTACAATCTTATAAAGTCATTATGATTGTGTAATGTGTATTGCATATTAGTGATGGTGAATTAGAGTGTCTTATCAAGCTTATGGCAGATGTGAGTCTATAGAATGAGAATTGAGGGGACCTTCTTACATTTTCAAACACATGAGCGATAAGTGCCACATGACTATTATAGGATTTTAGACCATTTGACCTAGCAATTGACCCCTATTTGAGTGTATGTTGACCCACCATGAAGGTTTCCCAAGCCATATACTCGTGGAGCAAGAGAAGAACAGAAAAATTTAGTTCTAGCCAAGACCACAGTCTAATCGTGGTGGCTACCATGGACCGTGATGAGCCTGTAGCTGCTAGCCTCTTCATCTTTCTTTGCTATGCAGATGAGGATGCTTCGCTTGTTGCTTATAAGGGCATGTTCCAAGGCTTTTGGAGGAGAGTTCAGCAACAAGAAGTCATCTTACTTCTATTCTCACATCTCTCTTAGTTAGTGTTTAGTTTAGTTTAGATTAGCTTTTGAGATTTGAAGGGAGAAGCTTTGCTCTTGGAGGCTTGAACATTATTGTTGCACAATTTAAGGGTTGCCATTATTGTAAACTTTTCCTTTCTTCCTTTGAACTTATTCTTGAACTCTTGTTTTAGTTGAATTAGAAACATGAGTGAATAGTTTTATTTAATTGAGGGATTTATTAGCCATAGTATTGTAGTTAGATCCTTTATCTTTATAATCTTGTGCTCATTTCATGCTTGGAATGATTTACGTCTATATTGAGATTGACTGTTGTGAGCAAAGTTTGGCCAATTTTGCTCGCTTATGTTAGGTAGTCGAGTGAAGTACTGAAAGGTGAAACTTGCTACTAGATTGCCTTAATAGAACTTGATTTAGCAAAACTCGAGAGAATTGCTTGTTAAGAGAAGACTTAGCATTTATGAATCTTTAACCTCGATTAAATCGAAGACACTTGAGATAGTGTTAGTTAAATTCATTTATGTAATTTAATTTGTTTCAAAAGAAAGGATTAAATTCAATTTGATTGCAATTTCTTTAATCGTTCAATCTATGAAAAGTGCATGCTTAATTCTATGATCCAACTTTTTAATTGGCGAATCAAATTCCTTGATACTTTACTTTGATAGAATTTCAATTAGATAATTAGTTGATTAAATTGACTCATTGAAAAGATTGATTACTTAGTAATTTCAATTAGACATTAGCTCGATAGATTACTGTGGTCCCTAAGGATGATCTTTTAATATATACTATGACACCCGTGCACTTGCAGACATGTGACTTCCCCTTTCTTACAAAAAAAAACTGTACCTCAAGGTGACCTCTCTCAATTAAGAGAATCTAAAGGTAGAAGAGTACATTAGGGAGTTTGAATAACTCCAAATGAGGGTTGGCTTGGATGAAGAACCCGAACTCAAGATTGCTATGTTCATTAAGGGGTTATCTTCTAGTATTGCTAGAAAGATGGAATTATAACCTTGCTTATCCTTTAATGATGTATGCCACTTAGCTATCAATGTTAAGAAGCAACTTAAGGGAAGAAAGTTTTTTCATACCCCTCTCAGTAAAAGTCCTTCCAATTCATTGAAGTTGAAATCCCACCTCCCCACATCAAAGCTCTTGATAAGACCAAGAGAATCACTAGTGAGCCTCCTAAGAGGTTAGGAGGAAAGAAATGTTTTAAGTGCCATGGTTTTTGGGCATTTTCAAGCCAATTGGCCCAATAGAAAGACCCTCACTATCAAGGAGGTAGAAGAGATTTGAGCGATTGAGGAAGAATTATGTGAAGAAGATGATGGCTCTACCTTAGTGACCAAGGATCTTGGAGAAATGTTGTTGATCAAGAGGTCCCTATATTCCACAAAGATTCCTTATGAAGATAGCCAAAGGGAGAAAATCTTTAACTCAAGATGCACCATTGGAGGCGAGGTTTGTGGTTCAATCATAGATGGTGGAAGTTGTATAAATGTGGCGTCCAACACGCTTACTGACAAGCTTCAAACTCCCACCAAGGAGTATCATGCTTCTTATACTCTTTAATGGTTAGAACTAACCAATGAGATAACTGCTTTGAGGCAAGCTCTTATTTCATTCTCAATTGGTCCCTATTATAGTGATGTATTATGTGACTTTCTTCCTATGGGTGCATGTTACTTGTTACTTGGTAGGCCTTGGTTGTTTCATAAACATATGGTCTATGATGGACATGCTAATGCCTACATGCTCAAAGACAGTGGAAAAAGTCTCACATCGGCTCCTTTACCTCTACGTGAACCTCACAGTGCTAAATCGGGGAAGGGAAGTAAGAAAATTCCCCACAAGAGTGAAATACGGGAAGAGTGTGCCACTAGTAAGAGTAAACCTTGAATTTGTCTTACTAGTGGTGGAGCCAAACATGAGTGAGGGAGTGAAACCTTTACCCCTTATAGCTTGATAAGAGCTTGAGGATGAAGCCCCAAAAGCAAGCATCCCTAAGGTCTCATTACCCGTCAAAATTGTGTTAGGAAAAGGCCCTTTTGTAAGTGGTCAAGCCACAAGGAACACCTCTTGTGAGTATGATGATTTTAAGATATCTGAATATGTTGAGGCTTTCAATGGCTTCATAAGGCATAGGAGAGCTACTCAATTTTTTGATGTTCCTCAAAAGATCTTCAATAAATCCTACACATTTAAGAAAGGAGGAGTCCTTAGTACTTTGGGTGTATTCAAACCCAAGAATGGTAAAGGGCATACAAGGGTGATGTTAAAGAATTTTAATCCCAAGGATTTGATTGTAAATCCTCTTTAAGGGGAAGAGGTTGTTATAGAGTAAGTTCTGAAGTTAAGCCTACTCTAGTCTTGAACCAAGTTGGTCCAATATTGACCCTAGGTCGAGGGCTAGGTCCCCCCTAGATGAATATTGACTTAGGGCCCTTAAGAAGGTCCAAGGAGGATTAGGGAAGATAGTTCGGCCATTAGTATCCCTAATAAGGACTTAATCCTCCCAAAACCACCTCATTAGCTCATTTGCAGTTTCTAGAGAGAATACTTTGCTTCTTTTCTACCTCAAAGTTAACTAGGAAAATAAGCTCTAGTTTTTACAATCTATACATGTATGGAAATCCCTAGATGCTTATTTTCCAATGAGTCTTGAATTGCACTCAAACTCCAACTATGGAGGAAGTTATGGGCTAAATACTGAGCGAGGGTCAGTTCATGACTGAAAAATGCACGTTTATGATTATGGGCTTAATTGAGGGGGTTACAGCTGTAGTTTTAGAGATTAATTACCATGGGATGATTCTTCACTCACGTAGAAAGAATTAAGAAGTCGTGGCTCCTCCATCGGTGAAGTTGAGCCTACTGAAGGGCCTCTAGAAGATGGAAGATGAATCCTGGAATATACAACTCTTAGTAATTGCAATTATCTTAAGTATCTTGATTTACTTTTCTAGGATATTTTATAGGCCTTCTATAGGCCCCTTGCCCCACTAATGTACCACTAATTCTTCCTCTAATTGGGTATTTATGGGCCCAATTACCACTATGAAAATTTGGACTTGATCAATGATACGAGAACTTGAAGCTTGGTTTTCTTCAAAATCTTAAATTCTTTATCTCTATAAGGAGGTGGTGAATTGAGTTCTTCTCTTAAATCTATTCCTTCGTACTAAGGCTTTAGAGGTTTCGAGGGTGGGTTGATTTATCTTTTTGCTATTTGGTTCAAATATTGAATCTTCTCCGTTAGATGCTTTCTTTCTTTAGGAATTCTGTCTGTCTTGGTTCATCTTTGAAAAGATTGTTCTTCAGCATCCATTGGGCTCATCTTCATGCATTTCATACCTTTATTTGCTCACATGGAATATACCATTGATCACATAGGAATGGCTTTAGAGGAATTTGGTGAGTTTGCTTGAGTGGTAATTATGAACTTATGCTACATCTATAGGGTCAGTCAAGGTCAGAACTGCACCTACAAAGGCCTAACTTCACATAATAAATTGCTTTCACCCACCGGATCGAACATAGTAAAAACAATCACACATGTGGATCTATGTGTCTTGTACTCTAGGAATTTCGAATCACAAATTTTAGGCTTAAAATGAGTGACAAATAAATTTTCCCCCGTGAACTCACAATTCTGACTTGAAACTGGTTGGGTGGAAAGAAGTGAATTTTTGAGGCAATTGTTGTTGGTTCTTGTGAATTCTTAATATGAGGTTTTTAGGTGAAGTTATAGCCTCTGCAGGTTAGGTCAAAAACTAACCTAAAACTATTTCCAAAACCCTAAGGGGTTACATTTCAATAATTTGTTTATTTGAGAAAATGAGCTTTTAAAAATTGCTTGGGTTATTAAAAATTAGTATCTATGGCGTATTAGTCATATGCATGTGGTCCTGGTTGTTAGGTTGCCTTTTCGGATGGAAAGATTGTTCTTGGGTGTAAGGACACCCTTAAGTTCATACTTTATAATTTTATTGTTTAGGCCTAACACTCTAGTTCGGGCCCAAGCTAGGTACTTACGGTTTTCAAGGTAATGTCTTTGCCTTAACTCCCCTTGGTTGCCCTTTTAAAATTTTAGGTGTATATAAGTTATTTTTGTGCTCTTGTAGGCGAAAGGGACGATTTGTGTAAAAGGTGAACTATAACTGGTGATTTTATGAATGCTAAATGTGGAATATAGTGTTGTGATTAAATTTTTACTTAACTAATTCATTTTTTAAGAGGTTTTGTTAAGTTAATAGCATATTGATTAAGATGGGTTGGCCTTATGGGAAGCCAAATAAACTTATCTATAATGCACTAAATTGTTAAGTGAAAAACTAAGGTGTGTTCATGGGATACCTCTAGAGATCATGGTAGGTTTACCCTGATATAGAAATAAGTTAGTCTCTTTGAGTTATACTAAGTGATTTTCGAGCACATACCATTATAGGTGGATGTATGCCAAGATAGGTTAGGCAACCCATAAAGTTGTTCGATGAAAGAACATGAGACTCTCTAGCGAGGTCACTAGCCAATGAAATTAACTTGCTTTGATTTGGAATAATAGTTAATATTTGAAGCTTGGAGATCTCGAACTAGGTCGGAATCAGTCTTTTCGAACTGTTAGAGAGAAATAAGACTCAAATGATTTGGTCATGTGAAAAGAAGGAGTCCGGACGCTCCAGTGAGGAGATGTGAGAAAATTAACATCCCAATAGATAAAAGAGGGAATGGATGACCAAAGAAGAGTTTGGACGAGGTGATTAGAGAGGACTTGAAAGTTGCAGGGTTAACGGAAGACATGGCTCAGGATAGGAGACTATGGTGGGATATGATTAAGATCTTAGATTGCATAGAGTTAGCCTCGCAGTTGGTCACTCGGTTGTAGTAGAGTGGGTTTGGTTGTGGTTTTTTTCGTATGTCATGTTTGCATGCAGGTAGTTCATACGCCTGAGAAGAGACATTGTTTGCCTACCTCTATTTGTTGCACAATATCTTCCTCTACCTTGTTGCACTTAAGCTTACATAGTTACTACCACCTGATTTATTTTTTTTCCGTATTTTTTTCGTATTTCTTTATTCATTCCCTGAGACTTATCCTTAGTTTTTCTCCATAAAATATTTTTACAAAATCCTTCTTCTATATAATGTTTTAACAAAATCTGATTTTTTTGGTCTCTTGGAATTAGCCTTTTTACAGATAGGATTGCCGGTAGAGGTAAGATTGCCTATATCTAGCTCTCCCCTGACCCCGCGAAAGCGGGACTCATACTGGGAGTTGTTGTTGTTGTTGTTGAATATTTCCCCCTCACCTATAAATGTTTAAAATGAAGTTAAGTAATCATTTTACAGTTAGGGAGTCATTATTAAGCTCCACCCAACTATTTGAAATGTTTTGTTTTCTTGTACAAAAGTGCCGCATGGGGATGGAATGTGAGCTAAGCCACATAGAAGTTTTAGATAAGCTTTTCTTAGTAATAATAAATGTTGGACTTGTAGTCGATTGCCTTTTGGCCATTTATGTTTAACTATGGGCTTTAGATTATATTTCTGGTTTTTTAATGAATTCCCTTTTGCCCTCATATTTCGTTGTGAAATACAGCAGTGAAGCTGATTAGGTTATTATCTATTTCATTAAATAGGCTTAAGGTTAGCATTAAAATGAATTGGAATTTCAACATTGACTTTATTTGGTAAAATTTTAGTCAGTTATAGGAAGCTCCCTCTCAAATTTTAAATTTAAAAGATACATTTTTTTTGGAAGGGATAATAAAACCCAAAATCTCTCCCTTTTCCCCCTCTTTAGCAGTCGAGTGGTTAAACAAAAAATATATTGCATTGCTTTAACATACAGCACAACCCCCTACCTCACTTTCTCTCTCACGTTACCCTCTTTCCTACTCATCTCTCATCTCTCTGTCCCCCACAACTTAGTCCTTTATACTTCTTCTCCTATCTACCGACCACTGCCTCTACTAGTAGCCACATTGCCGGCTACCACTATGCTGCCCAACTAAGTCATCGAGCCTCCTTTCTCCTTCCTTGGTTGGGTCAGTAGTAAATTTTCTTTTGATCCCATAGATAACTAATCTTTATAGCCAGTTTATGTGTGTTCTAGTCTCTTAATATTTCTTTTTTGTGTTTGCATAATGATTCTCATATTTGGGGGCCATTGAAAGCACTCATTTAAGTGTCTTCCCTTCACTATCATCTTAAAGGTGAACATGAAATTTTTTTGTTTAAAAATCACTCTTGCAAGGGGCTTAGATAGGTTTATTGAATTTTAAGATTATTGTGGATGCGTATGAATGGTTTTGGATTGATTATGTGAGTTTGCTTGAGTGGATGACATGATCTTGTAATAAAATTATGGGGGGGGGGTCAGTTAAGGTTAGAAAGCTGCACAGGCCTAACTTTTACAGAATAGACCGCATTTATCCACCAGGCTAAAATCACGAAAACAATTAGGCATGTTGACCTATCAGTCTAGTATTCATAATCTCAATATAAGTTTTCTTAGTGAAGTTATCATCTTTAAAAATTAGGTCAGAAATTGACCTAAAATTGTTTCCGAAACCATAATCAGTTAAATTTTAATAATTGGTTTATTTCAGTAACTGAGCTCCTATGAATTGGTTGGGTTCTTAAAAATAAACATCTATGGGGTATTAGTTATATACATTTGGTCCTACTGGTTGGATTGACTTTTGGGTTGGAAAGATTGGCTTTTGGGGGGGTAAGGCCTAAGACTGCCCTTAAGTCAATACATATCGTGACCTTTTAATTTTATCACTTAAGCTCAATATTCTATATCAAACTCAAATTAGCTACCTACGCTTCTTCGAGGCAATTCGTATGTGCTAACTCCCCTCGGTTTCTCATTTAAAATATGTTGCATTTTGTAAGGTTTTTTTTTTTTTTTGGGTGCTCTTGTATGTCAAGTGGACCTTATGTGCAAAACGTGAACTGTAACTTGTGATTTTATGAATTTCTAAACATGGAATATGGTCCTGTGATTGAATATTTTACTTGAGTTGTTCATATTTTAAATGGCTTAATGGAGATTGATTGAGATGGGTTGGGCTTCCCGGAAGCCAAATAGACCTATCCATAATGTACTAAATCCTAAAGTGAAAGACTAAGGCGAATTCGTGGGAGGGTGCCTCCTGGGATCATGGCAGGTTTACCCTGATTTAGAGACAAGTTAGTCTCTCCTAGTTATAGCATGTGGTTTTCGAGTACGTGTTATTGTAGATGCATGCATGCGAAGATGCGTTCTGCTAACCCACAACACTGTTAAGCAGAAGGCCATGGGATCCTCTATTGGGTCACTAACTAATGAAATTGACTTATTTTATTTTTGGATGGTGCTTTATGTTTGAGGTTTTAAGATCTTGAACTGGTTGGGAACCAGTCTTTTCAAACTATTTGTATAGTTCACTTTCACCCCTAAGTGTTTGAAACGAAGTTAAGTAAGTGTTTTATAGTTCGGGGTAGGTATTATTGAGCTTCATCTGACAGGCCAAAAGGCTTCGTTTTCAGGTGCAAATGCATTTTATAGGGATGGGATGTGCGCGAGCCTTATAGAAGTTTTTGGTAAACGTATGTTAGTAACGATAAGCATTGGACCTATAGTCGATTTACTTTTGACCATTTATGTTTGATTATGGTCTTTGGATTCTATTTTTTATTTTTAATGATTTCTATTTTTTTCCTTGTATTTTCTTAGTGAAATATGACAGCGATGCTGATTAGGTTGTTATCTGCTGCATTAAATAAGCTTAAGGTTAGCAATAAAATGAATTCGAATTTTCGGGGTGTCAATGTTAATCTTATTTAGTAAAAGTTTGACTAGTTATGAAAAGCCCTCTCAAATTTTACAATCAAAACATAAATTTTATTTTTTATAAGGGGATAATAATACCCTAGAATCACTCCCTTTTCCCCCCTCTTTGGCAGTTGAGCGGCAAAAAAAATATTTAGCACTTTTTTAGCGTACAACAGTAGCCCCCTACCTCATTTTCTCTCCCATGCTACCCTCTCTCCGTCTCATCTCACCTCTCTCTCTGCTGAAAACTCACACCATCTCACTTCCTCTCCTTTCTGCCAACCATTGCCTCTACTGATAGCCACATTGTCAGTTGCCACCGTGCTGCCCAGCCAAGCCACCAGGCCTCCTCCTTGGATGGGTGAGAAGTTTAGGGTTTTGGTTGCATAAGTTAAACTTTTTTTTGTGGATGCCCATAAAGAACTAATCTTTACAACAAGTTTATGAGTTTTCTAGACTCTTAATAGCTCTTTTTCATGTTTGCATTATAATTTTCATATTTTAGGGGTTCTTGAAAGCGCTTATTCATGCCTCTTGCCTCCACTCGTGTCTTACAGGTAAACATGATTTTTTTTTTTTCTGTAGAAAAATCTCTCCTAGAAGGTGTTTGGATAGGCTTATTTAGTATGGCTACATAGGAATGGTTTCAGAGTGATTTAGTGAGTTTGCTTGAGTGGTTGGCTTGATCGTATGCTAGAATTGTAAGGTTAGCCAAGGTTAGAAACTACACTTGCAAAGGCCCAACTTTGCAAAGTAAACTACTTTTATCCGCTAGGCCAAAACTAAAAAAAACAATTAGGCATATGGACCTACGAGCCTAGTATTCCATGAATTTTGAATCAAGACTTTCGGGCTTAAAACGAGTGACAAATAAATTTTTCATCTGTGGCTGCACAATTCTTACTTGAAACTGGATGGGTGGAAAGAAGTGAATTTTGTAGGCAATTTTTGGGGTTTCTTGTGAATTCTCATAAAATGGAATTTGTAGTAGACAAATGTACCTTATCTGATGCTATTCAATCATCTCAATATAAGTTTTCTTGGTGAAGTTATCGTCTTTAAAATTTAGGTCAAAAATTGACCTAAAACTTTTTGCAAAGCCATAATCAGTTAAATTTCAATAATTGGTTTATTTTAGTAACTGAGCTTCTATAAATTAGTTAGGTTCTTAAAAATCAACATCTATAGGGTATTAGTCAAATGCATTTGGTCCTACTGGTTGGGTTGATTTTTGGTTGGAAAGAGTGGCTTTTTGGGGGGTAAGGACTAAGAACGCCTTTACGTCAATGCATATAGTGACCTTTTAATTTTATCGCTTAAGCTCAATATTCTATTTCAAGCTCAAGCTAGGGACTTATGCTTCTTCGAGGTGATTCATATGCGTTGACTCCCCTTGGTTTCTCATTGAAAATATATTGCATTTTGGTTTCTCATTGAAAATATATTGCATTTTGTAGGTTTTTTTTTTTGGTGCTCCTGTATGTCAAGTGCACCTTATGTGCAAAATGTGAACTACAACTTGTGTTTTTATGAATTTTTAAAACAGGGAATATGGTGCCATGATTGAATATTTTACTTGAGTTGTTCATGTTTTAAGGGGCTTTGCTAAATTGATGGAGATTGATTGAGATGGGTTGGGCATGCTAGAAGCCAAACAGATTTATTCATAATGTACTAAATCCTAAAGTGAAAGACTAAGGCAAATTGGTGGGAGGGCGCCTCCTGAGATCAGGGTGCGTTTACCCTGACATGGAGACAAGTTAGTCTCTCCGAGTTATAACATGCGGTTTTCGGGTATGTGCCATTGTAGATGGATGCATACCAAGATGGATTCTGCTAACCCATAACACTATTCAGCTGAAGGCCATGAGATCCTCTGGTGGGGTTGTTCGCTAATGAAATTACCTTGTTTTGTTTTTGGATGATGGCTAATGTTTGAAGTTTTAAGATGTTAAACTGGTTGGGAACCAGTCTTTTCGAACTGTTTGGATATTTCTCTTTCACCCCTAAATGTTTGAAACAAAGTTAAGTAAGCGTTTTATGGTTAGGGATAAGCATTATTAAACTTTGTCTAACCATTGAAAAGGTTTTGTTTTTAGGTACAAATGCATTTCATGGGGATGAGATGTGAGCGAGGCCTCATAGAAGTTTTAGATAAATGTTTCTTAGTAACGATAAATGTTGGACCTGTAGTTGATTTAGTTTTAACCATTAATGTTTGATTAAGGACTTTGGATTGTATTTTTTTGTTTTTTATGATTTCTATTTTTGCCTTGTATTTTCTTAGTGAAATACGATAGCAACACCAATTATGTTGTTTTCTGCCGCATTAAATAAGCTTATGGTTAGCAATAAAATAAATTAGAATTTTCAGGATGTTAACGTTGACTTTATTTGGTAAAATTTTGATTATTTATGAAAAGCTCCGTCTCAAATTTTATAACCAAAACATAAATTTTATTTTTTATAAGGGGATACTATTACCTTAAAGCCACTCCCGCTTCCCCCCTCTTTGACAGTTGAGTGGTAAAAAAACATTTGGCACTGTTTTAACGTATAGTAGTAGCCCCCTACCTCACTGTATCTCTCACGCTCTCCCTCTCATCTCATGTCTCTCTCTTCCCACAACTTACACCCTCTCACTTCCTCTCCTCTTTGCCGACCATTACATCCCGGCTGCCACCGTGCTGCCCAGCCATGCCACCAAGCCTCATTTCTCTTTCCATGGATGGGTGAGTAGTTTAAGGTTTTGATTGTATGAGTTAAATTTTTTTTTATGCCCATAAGGAACTAATATTTGCAACAAGTTCATGAGTTTCCTAGACTCTTAATAGTTCTTTTTCATGTTTGCATTATAATTCTCAGATTTTGGGAGTCAATGAAAGCGCTCATTTGGGCCTCTTGCTTCCACTATTGTCTTAGTGCTAAACATGATTTTCTTTCTGTTTAAAAAATCTCTCATGGAAGGGGTTTGGATAGGCTTATTTAGTATGGATGCATAAAAATGGTTTTAGAGTGATTTGATGAGTTTGCTTGCGTGGCTGGCATGGTCTTATGCTAGAATTAGAGGTCAATTGACGTCAAAAACTACACCTGCAAAGGGCTAACTTAGCAGAATCGACTTTTTTCATCCACCGAATCAAAGTCATGAAAACAATTAGGCATGTGGACCTAAGAGTCTAATATTCTAGGAATTTTGAATCACAACTTGTGGGTTAAAACGAATGACATATAAATTTTTCTCCTGTGACTGTGCAATTCCACCTTGCAATTGGATGGTTGGAAAGAAGTGTATTTTTGAGGCATTTTTGTGGTTTCTTATGAATTCTCATAAAATGGAATTCATAGCAGACAAATGTATCTTTTAAGATCCTATTAAATCATCTCATTATGAATTTTCCAGGTGAAATTAACGTCTCTTAAAGTCAGGTCAGAAACTGCCCCAAAACTACTCCCAAAATTGTAATGAGTTAGATTTCCATAATTAGTTTATTTGAGTAAATGAGCTTTTACAAATTGCTTTGGTTCTTAAAAATCAGCATCTATGGGGTATTATTCATATGCATATGGTCCTAGTGTTTGAGTTGACTTTTGGGTTGGAATGATTGATTATAGGGGGATAAGGGCACCCTTAAGTTAGTACATATTGTGACTTTTTAATTTTATCATTTAGGGTCAATACTCTAATTCGAGCTCAAGCAAGGTACTTACGCTTCTTCGATGTAATTCCTATGTCCTAACTCCCCTTGGTTGATATTTTAAAATTTGTCAGATGTTATAAGTTTTTTTGTGCTCTTTTACGCCAGGGGACCTTATTTGTAAAACATGAGCTACAATGTGTAATTTTATAAATTTCTGAACACGGAATATGATGCTCTGGCTGAATATTTTACTTGAGCAGTTCATATTTTAAGTAGTTTTGCCAAGTTAATGGAGATTGATTGAGATGGTTTAGGCTTGAGAGAAGGAAAACAGACTTATTCATAATGTACTAAATCCTACATTAAAAGAATGAGGTGATTTCGCGAGAGGGTGCCTCCTGAGACCAAGGTAGGTTTACCCTGATATAGAGACAAGTTAGTCTCCCTAGGTTATAGCATGTGGTTTTCGGGTATATCCTATTGTAGAAGGATGTTTGCTAATAAAGGTTCTGGTAATTGATAAAGTTTTTCGGTAGAAGGCCGTGATACCCTGTGGTGGGGTCACTCACCAATGAGATTCACTTGCTTTTATGTAGGATAATGGTGAACGCTTGAAGTTTGAAGATCTTAAATGGGTTAGGAATTAATCTTCTCGAACTGTTTGAGTATTTCCCTCTCACCCTTAAATGAGTGACATGAATTTAAGTAAGCATTTTACCTTTAGGGTTAGGCATTATTGAGCTCTGTCTCACTGTTCAAAATGTTTTGTTTTTGTGGACAAATGTGTTGCTCGGGGATGGAACATGATCGAGGTTGCATAGAAGTTTTAGATAAACTTTTCCTAATAAAAATAAATGGACCTTTCATTGATTGACTTTTGACCAATTATGTTTGACTACAACTTGGATGTCTATGATTGAGTCGCGTGCGAAGTATTGAGGAGGAAACTTCTTTTAATGGGGTAGAATGTGAAACCCTCAACATTCATAGTTACAAATCTCTAAGAATAGTCAACTGGCTTTAGTCGCTTGAGCTAATACGTAGTATTTTAGGGTGGGACTTCTCGTAATTAGAATCTAGAACCAAGCCCATCTCACTTTTTGACCAATCCAAGATTTAATGAAGAAATTATTAATTTCAAATTCCAATTCTAATATTCCTTGTTTATAAAATAAAATTTGGGTTTGAAAATGTTGACTTTATTTGGTAAAATTTGTTTTGATATGAAAAGATCCCTCTTAAATTTCAAATGCAAAAGATAAATTTTATTTTTGGGAAAGGGATACTGAAACCCTAGATCTCCTCCTTTCCCCTTCCTTGGAAGTCAAGTGGTTTAAAAGAAATTCTGCATTATTTTAATGTATAGCAGCAGCCCCCCTTGTCTCACTTTCTCCCTCATGTTACCCTCTCGTCCTCTTATCTTTCGTCTCTCTCTCCCCTATAATTTACACCCTTACACTTCCTCTCCTCTCTACTACCACTGCCACCACCAGCCGCCGCCGTGCTGCTAAGCCCAGCCACCAAGCCTGCTATCTACTTCCTTTATTAAGTGAGTAGTTTGGGGTTTTGGTTGTATGATATAAATGTTCTTTTGATGCTTATAAGGAACTAACCTTTATAACAAGTTTATATGTCTTCTAGGTACTAAATACTTCTTTTTGTGTTTGCATTATGATCCTGATATTTTTAGGGTAATTGAAAGCATTGATGTAAGCCTTCGACCTTTACTGTTATGTTAAAGGTAAACATAAAATGTTTTTGTTTGAAAATCTCCCTTGGAAAGGGCTTGGGTAGGTTTATTGATTTTTCTATTAGAATGGATGCATAGGAAGGTCTTTCGAGCAATTTGATGAGTTTTCTTAAGTGGGTAGCATGATCTTATGCTAGAATTATAGGGTCAATCACGGTCAGAAACTGGACTTGTAAACCTGTAAATTTGCAAAATAAACTATTTTTATCCACCAAGCTAAAAATTGTGAAAACAATTAGGCATGTCGATCTATGAGTCTAGTATTTATGAATTTTGAATCACAAGTTTTGGGCATAAAACATGTACAAAATAAATGTTATCCCCTGACTATGTAATTCTAACTTGAAATTGAACTAGAGGAAAGAAGTGAATTTTTCATATAGATGTTGTGGTTTCTTATAAATTCTCGCAAAAAAGGTTGTATCAGACAAATAGAAATTTCAATGTACGTTAGGTTCAATCATCTCAATATGAGTTTTCTGGATGAAGTGATGGTCTCTGAAAGTTAGGATAGAAACTAATCTAAAACTATTTCCAAAACCCTAATAGCTTAAATTTCAACAATTGCTTTATTTAAGCAAATGGGCTTTTATAAGTAGCCTGGGTTCTTAAAAATCAACACCTATGCGTTAGTAGTCATATGCATGTGATCCGAGTGGTTGGGTCGGAAAGATTTGTTTTGGGGGGGTAAGGACACCCTTAAGTTAGCACATGTTGTGAATTTTTAATTTTATCGTTTGGGTTCAATACTATAGTTATACATATTACACCAGTCATCGTACTATTTTTTTCACTGGAATGAGATATACCAGATTTCAGTATCAATGTACTAGGCTCGTAATGTTTTGAATGTCAAAAGATCAAAAAAAATTAAGGGGCAAAAAATTTGAAATTTCAATGTACCGGGGTTTCATTTGACCGAAAATACCAATACCATCCAGTATATACCATACGGCATTTGATAGTACGAAGCGGTATTGATCGGTATTTGACGAGTACACTATTCAATACTCTAGTTTGAGCTCAAGCTAGGTACTTACGCTTCTTCAAGATAATGGATATGCACTTAACTCCCCTTGGTTGCTTTTTTAAAATGTGTTGGACGCTGTAGTTTCTTTTTTTTGTGCTCTTGTACGCCGAGGGGACCTTACCCATAAAGCATTAGCTTCAACTTGTCATTTTATGAATTTCTAAACGTGGAACATAGTGCTGTGATTGAATATTTTACTTGAGCAGTTCAATTGTAAGTGGTTTTGCTAAATTAATGGAGATTGATTGTGATGGGTTGGGCTTGCTGGAGGCCAAACAGACTTGTTCATAATGTACTAAATCCTAAAGTGAAAGACTAAGGTAAGT
>NCQV01055480.1:1329-18862 GCA_002740545.1 Lophocereus schottii | reverse complement strand
GGGCTAGATTTTGCATCCCAAAAGGAGAAACGATCGAGTCGGGCCTTCGTAAGCTTCTCAGGTACTACCTCTCACCGTTCTCTTCATTATCCTTTATATCTTTATTGTTTTCTTAGTTTGCTTTATTGTTTTTGACAAAAAAAAAAATAAAACTGTGGAAACCCCTCTTGTGATGAGATTGAAAGGGGTGATGATTGATTGATCATGTTTGGTCGTGTGTTGAGGCGCGACTTGTCTTGGTGTGAGACTTTGTACAAATTATGTTTATCTTTGTCATCCGTAGTTTCTATGCCTTGTGTTGCATGCTAACTACCCCTGAGATTCATGTGGTTTGACTTGATTAACCTTGATGAATGGGACATACCTTGGAGTAAGTCACTTGACTGTGGTAGGATTACCTGTGAGATTCATTACATGCATGTGTGACTATTCATTACATGTGTGACTATTCATTACAGTGTCTATTCATTACATATAGCCTCTCTTCCTTTCATGTGTGACTCCTCCATGATGCATCTCTAGAACTTGGTCTTGTTCTCCTTGAAACTGCATTTAGCAATTGCATGTGTTGACATGATTGAAGCAATTTTTGTTCACGAAGCCACATTAGCTAGAAAGCCACCCATTGTTGTATGTTACCCCTTTGGTAGCCCTTTGTGCCTCTCCCCTCATTGTTGTTGTTGCACCATATCAATTACAAACTTGATCTGTGTAGAATTCCTTCACCCTTGTCAAGATCTAGTAGGGCGACACTTCCATAATGTAGTTAGGAATATTTAGGGCATTTGATTATTCACTAGGGGTATAATACTAGTGGCTCATTGTGGAGGGAAATTGCGAACCGATTTTTGTACTTCCAACGCTATCCAATGTGCATCCTTTTTGTTTCTCAAAAAAAAGAGAAGTTGCAAATAAAATGGGTAGCGTGGAAGCTTTTTTGCAATAAGCCTGTTTGGTTCCTCTTTAGAGATTTTTGCGAGACTTGTTGCTCGATTCGCAAGTGTGTGTGAGGTGGTAATCTCAGTGTTGATTGTGTAAGTGTTCTTGCTCCCTAGTCTTTGACTAATAGCTCCACTTTCCCCAAATTTTTTTCACTCCTCACCCTTGCCCTCAGCCCTATTACATCCTTATCACAAGCCCTCATGATTGACACATTGCATATTGCATTTCTGCGGTGGAGAGTAGAGAACGTTACCAAGCATATGGTAGTTTCCTAATTGGTTGGAGTATTGAGCGTGCCCTTGTTACATATTTCAAACACATTGAGAGGAGTGTCCCACTTTCCCTTAAAGTGAGTTTCTACCAGTCTTGCTTACTCACCATTTGTTGAGGAAGGTTATGTCCTACTATGTTTTTCAATATTGGGGTGTGTGGTGTGTTTCATTTAGGCAAGGTGATTCACGGATGACATTGCACACGTTCTTATTAAGATTATCTTGCACATCTTGACTCGACCACCTTCAATGCATGATTAGCATGACTCGTTGATCCACCATTCTTTTCCTTGAAGAGGGTGTGTTTAGAGGTCCACCATCCTACCTGATCTTTCATAGCGTAGTCTTGCTTAGGGACAAGCAAGAGATAAGCATGGGGGCGTGATCAACCTCTATTTTATCCCATTTTTAGCCCCTATTTGACTCATTTCCTCTCCCATTATCACGTTTAATTGTGTTAGGGAAGGGTCAAATCGGCGTCCTTTTGCATACTTTTTACTTATATAGCATCTTTATATATTTTCAGGAACTTTGTTGAAGAAACGGAAAGATGAATAATATTTAGCAGAAAGGAGTGCCAAGAAGGCGAGAAAAACTACGAAAAAGCGTCGCATGGAAGTCCCGGGGAATCGAACACATGCGACAAGGCCGAACCACGAAGACCCGACCAAGCCAAGCCGGCCGTCGTGTGGCACGGCCTGACCATGCCACGTGGCCGGTTCCACAAACCCACTTTGGCGGTTCCCAGAATTTTGGCATGGTGGTGTCGTGCCTTGGGGCGCGACCGTGCCACCCCCGTTCCGTGACGCGACTTAGATTTGCCTTTGGGGTTATTTTGTGGGCAACCTTAGTTTTATGTTTAGTTTTCTCTCAAAACTCTCTCTCGGCGATTCTTAGGTTTACTTCAAGATTTAAGTTTTTATACTCTTGAATCATGCTATTGGATTGAAGTTTATTCTGTCATTGATTCATTCGATTAATTCCAGGTTCTTGCTTCTAGTTCTCTCTCCTCTTGTTCTTAATTATTTAGGGTTTGGTTGTGATGTTTATTGAATTAAATATTGCGATTGTTGTGTTAAACATGATTGTAGGCTAAATCCTTCAACTTAGGCTGGGATTGACGCCGAATATGGGTAGTTGAATCTTGTACTGGCCCAATCCCTGGTCCCCCATTATTTTGAGATTATGAATTCTACTATGCATGCCACATGCTCGATGAAATGCTTGCAAGATCATTCATTCTTTTTATTGGGGTTTAGGGGAGTGTTGAGAGACGAAATCTTTACCTAGTGCGCCTTAGTAGACGATTAGGGTTTTAACATAAAAATAGTTAGGATTCTAATTGGGATTTGAAATTGTACATCTTGTAATCCTTCGACTCTTAGTCCCATGAAAATAGGCGACTATAGTTTTAGGATTAGTCTTTGACCCTTGAGAGAGGGAGGAGATGGGCTTAACTGACAATCTATCCATTCGTGGTGCATGCCTGGGAGATGTTTGGTGGGGCTAGTAATTGATTCACTAGCATATTTGTGCTGTTAATTCTAACCTGAGTGTCTTCTATTATGCTGCTTATTTCACCTTTTTTAGTTGCTATCGTTTCTTCTAGTTTAGTATCCAACCCACGAGTTTGATTGCCTAGCTTGAGTGGTCTAATTAATTCTGGTAGTTGAAGCCAAGTTCCTTGTGGATTCGACCCGTACTTGCCGGTTTCTAGCTACAGTTACGACGTGCACTTACGGTAGTTAAAACCATAACATGCAACCACAATTTATCTTTTGTAAGAATACCCATTTATAGTAATTCTTGTTTGCTTGTCTCATCTTCAAAACTTGACACTATCCAACATTGTTTAATCTCCCCTGCATTTCAACCTGATGTTTCCTATTAGCGTGATCTTCCATGCCTTTGCAAAGCCATTGTTAAATGTGCACTACATTTTTTGCCCAATCTTATATGGCATCTCTATTTCATGATCTTGAGTTGTAGTTCATCCTGTTGAGAGTTGATTCACATATCTACCTCACATCTCATTTATATATAAAGATAAGCTCATATACCTTGTTCTGAATTCATAATGTAATTCAGCTATATTATGATTGTCATAATCCCTTCACTCTCTTTATTTTGAACTTTAACTCCCACACATATGTCTTACATTCTGATAAATAAACTTCTGCATTCTCTATTTCATCTTATTGTTGTACTCGAATTGACTTCATATGAGTAAAGACATGTTCCTATTGTAGCTTGCTCAATCTATTTATCTATCCATTGGCACTTTGCTCATCTAATCCATTTATCTATCCATTACACTTTGCTTGTCTAATCTATTTGTCTATCTATTACACTTTGCTTACCCAATCTATATATCTATTTATGGCATATTGCTTGTCCCATCTATCTATTGCACTTACCTTGTTCCTCGTGGCTATAAAGTCACCTAGTTGAAGCTCAGTTGCTTATCATCTTGTGTCCAATTCATTATTTAAACCCGAGTATAACCATGTCATCTTTCTTCTTGGTTGATTATTTATTGGACCCTTTGTGATCCATATTTATAAACCACAATTCTTGTGGATTATATTTCAGAATTCATGATACACTTATGGTTATCTTTATTTTAACCACCCTATGATAATCTCTCCTTTATTTGCCTTTTCTAGTCGCATTGTTCATTTCTTTTGTATGCAATGATTCACTTGGCTAAGAATTTCATCACTCTTATCCCTAACCATGGTCATTTCATTGCCCATTATCGACTGAGAGCAGATCCTTGAGTTGTCTGATGAGGGGAGATCATATGATGCATTAGGAATATAAGGTGAGGATATTTTGATAAGGGCATAATCTCAAGTACTGTCTAATTATATTGGAGTGAGCTAGAAGAACCATTGAGTATAAGTCAGAGCTAACCCAAGCAAGCATTAAAAGGGGAAATTCAAGTACATATAGAGGTGATACAAGGTTGACAAAAAAGTTAGGCTGGCAAAATAAAGAAATAAGTAAAGCCTTAGGTGGGTTATAAAGTATTTCAAAAGGCTTTTCTAATCAAGGTAGTAAGAGAACGAATATCCAAGGACAATTAGGGACTAGTTACATGGGGCCTTATGACTCATTGAAAGGTTAAATTCTTTACCTTGTTGACTGCACTTACATGTTGAA
Source organism: Lophocereus schottii (assembly GCA_002740545.1). Classification (NCBI taxonomy): domain Eukaryota; kingdom Viridiplantae; phylum Streptophyta; class Magnoliopsida; order Caryophyllales; family Cactaceae; genus Lophocereus; species Lophocereus schottii. The sequence goes on along the minus strand of NCQV01055480.1, from coordinate 14,483 downwards.
CCCGAACACGTATAAAGCGTGTTTTATAGCTCGTAATAGTATTAAAGTAATTGAGTTCATTGAGGCTATTGTGTGAGAAGTATTCAGATCTGCTACTGAAACATGGGATTAAACAGTTATACAATACATAGACACCCTTAGTTAGAGTACATTGGCCAAATTATACCTATTCAGAGGGAAGCAATGGGAACCAATGGCCCATGTGTTTTTAAAGCAGCATTGCATATATTTGGCAAGCGTTCGCAAGTTTCGAGGACGAAACTCTTTAAGACGGGAAGACTGTAATAACCCGACCCTAACCCATATTTATTTATTTAAATCATATTTATTTATTAAATTAATCATGTTTATTCATTTAATTTCTCATGTTTATGGATTTAATCACTCATGGTTATTTGTTTAACCAAATCATGTTTATTAATTCAATTACCCTCAATTTATATATTTACCGAATTACCTTATGTCATTAAATTTTTCGCTTTTATCTATCGTATTTAATCATGCCGGTTGGGGGATATTTCATTTGGATCCCATTTTGAAATTCAAGTTTCATTGATTTTTAATTCAAGTTTTGTTGATTAATTAAATATCGAGTGAATCGATAGTAGGTCTCGATAATTATGGTTTGAGAAATTATTATCGCTATTATTATTATTATTTTTATTATTGTTATTATTATTGTTGTTGTCATTATTTTTATAATATTACAAAAATTTAAATTTTGATTTATGCAAAAACGTTATCGTTACGAAGCGTTTTATTCCCGAACGCAACTTATTTCAACCCAAACTTGAAGCCCAACAAGTTTGCATTCTTTAACCTAAGTAATTGCCATGATTTAAAGCTAATCATGGCTAACAAAAGCTTTGCTGAGGCTAAAATTTCAGCCACAAGTTAGATTAGTCAAAACAAACACAAATCAACCTAAAAAACTCCATTTTCTCTCTCCTCTCTCTCTCCCCCTCACGGCAGCAGTCCAGCTACGGTTCTAGTTGATTTTTGGCCACTTTTTTGGCCAGCTCCAGTGATCTTCGACCCCTCCCGACATCCTAGTATCTCAAGCTACCATCCTCCATCATCAAAACCATTAAACAACACCTCCATCTTATTTGCACTTATTTTCAATCAAAGTGAGTAACCTTGAAATTTGATCTTGTTGATTTTGATTTTGATTTTGATTTTAGTTTTAATTCCTATTTTGATGCTTGTGATCATTGATCATTGTTTTGATAAGAAATAAGAGTTATTTTGGTGTTGATCATGATGAAGTTGAGCTTGAATCACGCTAGGATTTAGAGATGATCATGTTCATGCAAGCTTAAGTTAATACCATATTTATAGATTGATTTATACTTGATTTTATAACCTATTGTTTTATTGATGATTATAATGATGCTTTTGGTGATTTGGAATGATTTCAAGTGAGGATTTATATAAAAGAGAGGAACAAGTCCAAGCAGTGAGGCTGGAAATTTCAACAAAATAGGGCATAGTTCACGATTAAACTGGTAATGATTGGCCAATTGGAAAATTATGCTTTTTGGTGGCTAGATAGTTCAGTGTGTTAGCTTTCATATGCCTCCTGAATCGCCTTAATCTAAGATATGCGGAAAACATTATGGTCGTTTTACTGAAACTGCACAGAAAGGACTAAAAACTGACACACTTGTATTTTAACCCCATTTTGGGAACCCTATTATGGGAATCATATTTTGTGTTATAAATGAAAGTTTTTTGAGACTTCTTTCATATTGGGGTTTTAGGTCTCCATTTGAAGTCTAGAATAAAAGTTATGAATTTTTGAAGTGAACTGACTTGCTTTAGTGTAAATTAGGCCGTTATTGCAATTTCCATGCAGCGTATACTTGGAGGAAAATTTTGAAAATTGTACTGTTGATTGTATTTTCGAATTTCCTATAAGATCTCATGAATTTTGGTTGAATATTTTGAGTTTGGTGATTTTTGGAAGCATATTGAGTAATTGTGTAAAGAGCAATAATAAAGATTAAGTGAGATTGATCATGCACTCATTTTGTGTATTTTAGGCCAAGCAAGGTTATTTAAGGGGGAAAATGAATATTCGTGGACTTCCAAGGAACTTTTAGGTTGGTTAATGAGAAAGAAGAAGATAAGTATACAATTTGCGAGCTTGTTTATGAGCTTTGAATCATTTATGGATTTTATAAAGAAAATATCACATTTAGTGAGCCTAATAGCTTCTATTGAGTTCAATGATTCATTTTTGATGGAATTCTATCTAATGGATTTATGAATAAAATATGAGAAGTGGAGAGAGTTGTGACTCAGAAACTATATTTATCAGATCAAGTTATTGCAATTTATGCTATTTTGAACCAAGATATATTTCTCTTAGCCTCAAACCTTTATTACTTACTCACTTCATAATATATCAAATGTTTTTATCAAGCCAATCTAGTATACTCGCTATTATCTTGAATCAAGTTATACATCAGCAAGCCTTAAATCTGTATCAGTAACCTATTTTTAAAAAGGCCACAACCACTCTCTTAATTGTCGCCATCAAGGCCTTCTCCTTTGCAATCTCATTTATCTCATTGTGGACTATTTTACTTTCATTTACTTTACATTGGATTTAATTACTTTCATCAATTCAGTTTTGAAGTTATATTAAAGTACTCACGTTATGTATACCATTTAATTACTCAATTTCTATTACACATACTTTTACTTACTCAATTATGCGAGTAAGGATCATTTACTGACTACACATACTTACAATGACATTTATGAAACAGAGTTGAGGCCTATTTATTGTTCCCCGTTATGCATAAGTGTTATCAAGTTAGAACATATTTATCAAGTCAGATGACATTTACGAAACAACTGACTTGTGTCAAGTCAGATGATATTTTTAAAGACTCAAGGTACGCCCATTACTTGTATCTTCAGAAAGCAAAACATGTTTGTCAAGTTATAACTCTTACTGAGTTTATCAATGAATCAGTTCATACAGTGATTTGCCATTTAACTTGTGACCTCGTCAGTTATCATCTATAAGGCGTCAGCCCATCATTTATCCACGCGACTTCAAGCCAACTCTTAATTGGATTAGCAGGTGTACACCTATGTATAGATCATATCATTGCAAGGGATTCACATCCAGATAATAATGAGCAATTTAGTTTTATATTACTCTCTCATTTTCATTGTTAGTATGAACTAAATGAATTGTAAAAGTGGGTACCCATCAACAGTGTTTTTATGCTCATTTTACAATACAGGAATGTGTATATTGTGCTTTTGCTCACATTTTTGAATTGTTTTCATGTTTTCCATTTTAGGTGATGAAGTATCACATATTTCTCCATTTAGCAAGCCCTTTTGGAAGTCAATAGATGCTCACAGTGGATTCAACATAGCATGAATGTTGGGATCGATCTCAGGGTCTAGTTGGGTCTATATTCAATATACTTGTATAGTGTGGAGTGTAAGTTAGCACATGGTATGATTAAGTCGATGGTATTGAAGTTGAACTATTATCGACTTTGGTCTTGAAGTGTTTTAGTTAATAGATTTTTTAATTATGAACATGAGTTGTAAGATTAAATGGATTCAATGAGTCTTGTCCTTATCAGGACAGCGGTAGCGCCTTCTATTATTAAGTCTCCCACTGCAATTTTCTGTAAATCATGTCATTAGAATTTTGGGGGCGTTACAATTCAAATGGTTGGCCCGCATGATCATTCGAAGTGATTGCTAGTCAACATGTATTTACATGAACCATAGCAATTAACTTACTCTGGAAATTGTGAATACGTCACATTACATCATTCAACTCATGAATCTACATATTTATACATATAAGTCCTTTTCCATAGCAAAAAGGGAGGTTCCAACTAAGCTTATGAGAACCAACTTCTACCTATCTTTTCAAGAACCTAGGGGAGAAGGGAATAGAGAAGGGTTGAGCAACCATATAGTCGACGAATGATTCTCAACCCTAAGAAAATAAAACAGTTATATACAATAATTTTAAGTAACATTCACACACAAATTGATATTTAATACCAGATAATAAACATACAAGGCCATCCATATCCAACAACACCTTAATAACGTCCAGAATTCAAATAACATCCCTTCCTTTCTTTTTTTCAACGCACAAAAGCCTTTACCCTATCTAACCTACAACTCTTCTATCATAGCAGTGATAGCCACATATTACACTTACTTAATATCACATAGTAGGCACACATGACCTATTAGCGAGATGACTCTTGCTAAGACTTAGGCTTTGAGGATAGTAGGTCATTCGATTCACATATAAACACTTAACATTAAAGAGCTTAGTTAGAGTTACCAACTAGCATTCTTTTAGTCCGAAGATTGCATCAACACATAAAAAGGCATTAACCTTCACCTACCAAATTAAGCATTTAGAAAAATAATTTCTTCGCAGGAAAGTCAGCCGGAGTTCAACAACAGCCTTTTTAAAAAGTCCAAGCACATTTCTAAACATTCGCGCTAACATAGTCCTCAAACGAGGAGTTTTAAACTCATAATGAGTAAGAAATCACTTTTTGGGCATCAGATTTACATCTTAATGCTCTTTTCAAGTGAGTTTTATAACTCATGACTCACGGTATCCACAAGGCCTCTCATAGTCAATGAACTTTTACCCTCGTTAGGGTCTGCTAGGGTTCCCACTTCTAGGTTTGCTCCTTAGGAACTAGGCTAGCCGCATACTGGGTCTGCTTTCTAAATTGTGTCCAAATAGCCCGAACTCCCTCATCAAAGCACCACCCATAAGAATCGTCAAAATCAACTTATTTTCAATCTAATAATTTCAATGATCCCTAAATAATCCACCTGCTACCCTTAACTCTCAATTTATCTAGATTTTAGCTACATAATTAAATCAAAACTCATGAATAAATGAAGAGAACTTTGCAAATTATTAATAATTTAGGAAATCAAGAATAAAGCATCTCAATTGCAAGCCATAGGATCCAATTAATGTGCTAATTGGGTGAAATGGGAATAAGTTCAAGTTTCGTTTCTCCCTTCAATTGTGGGTGGTAAATCCCTCCTGCTAAGGTTAGTTCCTCTCTTTTTTCTCCTTTTTCTAAGGCATACTCTACTGTGGTTCTACCTCACATCTCCAACGGTCTCACCATGTTGGCGAGGTTCAAGTCCGTCCACCAGTGATGGTGGTGGTGCTAACAAGTTGTGGTGGCTAGGGTTTAGCTCCCCATCTCCCTTTCACTTCTCCTTGCACCATAACAGCCTAGGGTTTAGATATGGGTTTTGGTGGTGGTCCTCAATGTTTCTTGGTGGTGGTCAAGCTACCTCCACCTTCGTCGCCACTCCCCCTTCTCTCTCGCTCTTCCTCGCTTTGCATTGGTCTCATTCTCCCTTCTTCTCTCTCTTTTAGGCTAGGGGGTTGAAGGTAGGAAGAAGACCATACCTACCCCCTGTTCTGACTATCGTGAAGGAAGAGGCTCCAATCCCCATTTTTTTATGAGATAAAATGAGGTAGGCCCAATTACGCTAAGCCCAACTAATGCCGAGGCCGCTCGCCCAATCCAACCCTACGAATTCTATAAAACCATACAATAAATCAAGAAATTACTGGAACTAATCCACATAAATTAGTACACTAAATTGACAAGCAAAACTAGTCTAATATAACTAATATATAAAAAAACATAGTTAATGAAAACACTAATCTAAGCAGTTAGCTCGAATTAAAAATCCTCAACTATTGCACGTGCAAATTTTGAGAATAAGATGTTTGTTTTAGGATGAAAACCTAAAGTGGCAGATTATTTGAGGATGAAAATCCCAAAAGGGTAATGTATCTCACAATGGCCCAAAGAGCGAGAAACACTTCGAAAACAGGATGTGTGATTGCATGCATGTGAATATAGATGCATCGATAGCCTATGCTGCATGTTTATATGTGTAATCGTATGCATGAACTATGTCCATAAATGTAGATATGTAGATTTTCATGGCTGGTGAATATCAAGCATGTATATCTATGCATACGTAGGTTAAGCCTAAGACTGCATGCGAACATATTGATGTATAATGAATGTAAAGAATAAGTAGATGCATGAATAGGTGCGCATATTGATGCATGTAGGCTTGTCAGGTGTGACATGATTGGACTATGATACTATGTAAGAGTTGTAGGTAGATCGGTGATTAAGACATGCTAGTGGTTAGGGACAGACCTAGTCTAGCTAGCAAACAAGGCTGGCTAGGAAAACTAGCTCTAATGAGGATAAGATAGTGTAAAGGCACAATTTGGATTACTATTGGGTGTAAGATCAAGGCCAGCTAGACTAACGTAACAAACTACGTTCCGCAAGCAGGGTATATTACTAGATTATCATGAAGGACGACATTAGGTTGGTGATAAGATCAAGATGATAAGCATGAGTGCGATAAGGCTGATTGAGGCTACCAAAGGTAGATGTGATAATTGAGTTTGGATTGGCCCAAATAGAGTAGCGAAGAAGATTAGTCTAAATTAGGCCATATGATGCCAAGTGAGGATGAGTGATCTAAGTTAAGAGAAGCTTTTCTACTACGAGTGATCGTCTCTTTGATGAGGAAGCTCATTCATGGGTGGTTTGCTATTTCATGTATGAATCAATCTCAAGAATATATATGAAACTTGTTTCTAGAGTTTTTCATTCTAAGTCTAATACCATGTTCAAAGTTAGGGTGTCTAGTTCAAGGTTCTTCATGGAGGGAAGAAAGGGTAGAAGGTGGCTTGAAAGCTTAAAAAGTGCTTTGTTAGACTAATGGTGGCTTATGATGGTGAGAGGAAGTAAATGTAAGGAAAAAAAGGAAGGCAATGGTAGTATGATGAGGTACAAGTGTGACAGATGGTAGGTAGGCAATATTTCATGCACTGTAAAAAAGCTAAGTTGCTTTTTTTTTTTTTACGGTATGGGAATCAAGCCTAAATATGTGTTTAGGCTAGCGACAAGGGGGAATAGACCACATGCTTCCCTAACTTACTCCCTTTGATTAGCCAAAATGGAAAGATACTGCTTATTTTAGTCTTTTAGATTTTTATCACTAGTTATAACAACTATTGAGGTATAAAGCTCCTTACTCATATGATGAAGCTGTATGAGAGGATGATTTAGAAGTGATTAAGAAAGTACTTCAAGATATCTAAGAACTAGTTGAGTTTTATCTGAGATAGATCAACTACGGAAGTAATTCATCTCATAAGAAGGCTTATGGAACTTTACAAGGGTGGAAAAAAAGATTTGCATATGGGTTTTATTGATTTAGAAAAGACATATGATAAAGTGCCTCAAGAGGTGTTACAAAAGTCTTAGAAACAAAAGGGGTGCAAAAGAAATATATTCAAGTTATTAAAAATATGTATGAAGGAGCAAGGACTAGTTTAAGGACGTCAGGAAGAGATACAGATGATTTTCCTATTCACATTGGTTTGCAAAAGGGATCAACCCTTAGCCCTTTTCTTTTTACAATTTTAATGAATGAGCTTACTAAAGAGATACATGATAAGATCCCGTGACGTATCTTTTTGCTGATGAAATTGTTCTAATTAATAAGAGTAGTGAAGGAGTCAATACTAAGTTGGAGAATTAGAGAGAAACTCTTAAGTCTAAGGTTTTAGATCAAGTAGGCGAAAGACGGAATACGTTGAATGTAAATTTAGTGAACTGGAAGGCGAATTGATAGGAGAAGTCACCGTTGGAGACACTGCAGTATCAAAGGCAGAGAAATTTAGATACCTAAGATCCATTATACATTGTAAGTGGGATATCAACAAAGATACTATTCATTGCATCAAGGCTGGATGACAAAAATGGAGATTGCATCCATTGTATTGTGTGATTAGAAGATACCTTTAAGACTAAAAGGAAAGTTTAATCGTATGACAATTGGACCTGCCTTGTTGTATGGCTCAGAGTGTTGGCCAGTTAAGGAAGTTGAAATCCAAAGGATGATGGTTGCGGAGATGAGCATGATTCACTGGATATATGGGTATACAAGAGTAGATAAAATAAGGTTATAAGAGACCCAGAGGTAGACCCAAAAAGAGTTGAAATAAAGTGATTAGAATAGATAGGACCCACTTACAACTATTGGAGGACATAACTCAGGACATGAAAGCTTGGAGATTTAGGATCACTATGATGGACCTTAGGTAGCATTCATTTCATCCTCACTTCCTTTCTTTTAGACATGTATAACATTGTTTTTGTTAACATAGCATAGTTGATGTTACTCATTAATGGCGCACTTGTAGTATTTATTACTCTTGTGCACGAACCCTCACGCCCCTTTGTTATGTTACATTGCCTATTAATATGTGTTTCTCATTAGATTTTGGCTACACTCTCTTAAAACTTTTCGTATTGTTTAAACATTTTTTAACTTACTCAGTATTTTTCAGCAAAATCATTTTCATTTGTGGGTCTTTTGGAATCTACCTCCCGGCTAGTAGAAATATTTGCAGGGATAAAACTGCCTACATCTGTTTCTCCGTTGACCCGCTAAAGCGAAGACCCGGACTGGGTGTTGCTATTGTTATTGTTATAGTTTTTTAACATTAGGAATCTTAATTAAGCTTTATGTGAGATAGTTTTTATTGATGAACTAAAGAAAGACGACCTACATATCCATATTGGAATTAGGCTAGTTGCAGTTCTAGGAGAGCTTTTTGGTAAGCCAAATATGTAGGTGATAATGGGGAATCAGCATGGGGGCTCAAAATTATCCCATATTGTTTGCACCGCAATTACAATATTTATGCAATATTTTCCCACCTAATTTAGCTCCTAATAACAATGATTTTATGATTTTTATTTGAGTTTTTATTGTTTTATAGGTCTTGCAAAAAATCCAAAAAAATGAAGAAATTGTTAGAAAATGGAGAAAATTGGGCTACGAAGCCGAACTTAAGCCTCAACCCACTCTCTTCATGTTCCAGTCCAATGCGTAAGAAAAGAACCCAGAAAAAAGGGAAAAACAAATAAAAACCTAACGGCCCCCTCATTTCCTTCTCACATGAGCCAACTTACCTCCCCTCTTCTTATTTCTTTCTATCTCCTCTTCCGCTTCAGATCATGACAGAAACCCTCCCCTTAATTTTTCCTTATTTGAAGAATCAGGCACTGCCTAGCCCACCGTCATCCCAATACCCACCTACCACTTAAACACCACCACCTTGATGCCAGCGTAACATCATCAACGAGCACCAGCACCATTAACTCTGGACCACTGCTAGATCATGCCCCATCATCCTCACCACCACCATTCAAACATCCTTAATCAAATGTCTATTAAGAGGATGAGGAACTTACCTTTGGGGTATAAAGCAAGGGCAACAGTTACAAACACAAATCTCGAGTCCAAAATAAACAAAGATAACCAATATGAAAGAATTTGATTTTATTTTAATTTCAGAAGTTATTGGTACAATCTTTGTGTATTTTTTACAAATAAACAAATAAAAGTCCTTTAATTCGATCTCCAATTTGTATTAAAAGAGGTTCACATAATTGAATATCAATTAAGTTGATTGATTTGGCTCCTTTGAATAAACTTGAATGAATTTGATCTTGGGAGAAGACCTAAGAGACTTAATCTAAACCAAGAAGACCTTTCTTTGATTTTTAAATCTAGACATCATGCGTTTGAATCTTGTAGTTTCTTTCAGAGAAATTAAACCTTTGGGCCTTTAGGATGCCTTGGAGTTAATGAGTTTTTCCACCTCCCTGAGTAGAAGGGGGTAGGACTGTATTTATAGGGAAAGAATCCTCCTTCCCCTTATTAGGATTTATGACTTATTTGCCTTTTTGGGTCGTTGATTGGACCTTTGACTCATTAGTCCATTTGACTACTGATCTTATAGTCAATTTGACCGTTAACTTGGTAACAATTTGGGATATATTTAAATAGTCGATTGGGACCAATTCATTAAAATAAATTAGATTAATTAAATAGATTTGCCCAAAATAATCAATTTATATTTATTTTTCGACATGATAAATATTATTGAATTTTTCGTGCCTATAAATTGCTCCTTCGAGAGTTGTCCACGTCTATGACTTTGAAACGCTTGATGTGGTCTAGTCTCTAAAACTTGATTACAAAGTTGGACATGTTTTTGACTTGACTTATTATAGTACCAAGGTCGATGTTCTTGACTTCATTAGGATGTTGATTAACAAGTACCATTGATCCATTTAACTTGGACTTCTAGCGGTTAAGCTTTAGGAGGCCGGACAAAGTACGTCAGTATGTTGGCTTGGCACATCTTTTTTGTGAAGATTTTTTTTTTGGGAACTTAGCATAATTTGTGTTTGGGTAGATATAGGAAACTATATGCGAACAAGCACAATCTTTTGGGTTTCCAAAGACTATGAGTCTTTAGGATGCTAATGTTCTGCCATTTCTATAAAATCCTTAAAACCTAATTTCTTCTACCAAAGTTTTACTATTGTTATACAAAAGTGGCATTCTTGATATCCCCGCAACGAGTTAAATAGATTTGAAGAGACCTTGGTTAATCCTTATCAATTTTTATGGCTTTGTTTTCTATCTTTTGTACCTTTTTTTTGGGGATGTTGTACAATTGATCAAGCAAGTAGGCCTCTGACTAGTTTCTTAAAGCTCATCATAGAAGGTCTTGAGAATGGCAGAAGCATGATCGTGCCAAATTGTCTACTAATGTTGCTACGATCAAACATTTTCAAACTCGTTCTGTATTAGTTCAAGAGAGAGACTTCATTCACTATTTCTTTTAAAGGGATGAAAGAAAGTGTTTTATCTCTTTAATTAATTGATTCAATTCCGCCTGGTTTGCTTGTATGCCTTACATCTCTTCTCTCTCTTTCTCTTTTTTTTGTTGCTTTTTTATCTTTGTCCTTCTATTTTTTATACAGGAGAACTTCATCAATTATTAAGGAATTCTTCAATTTTTCTAAAAGTAGAAAAAATGGCATCTCATTAGTAGTAAGAGATGTATTATTAATCCTTGATGTTCCACTTTCATAGAAAATTTGACTTGATTATTAGTTAACCTTTGAATGTCCCAACTTTTTGGGCACCTCAATGGGTTAACTTGAATTTTCTTAAGGAGAACATTCCCAAATGAGAGAATTCTTCAAAGGCAAATTTGATTTAATTATCAGTTAATCTTTGAATGTTTAACCCTTTTAGGTACATCACTGGGTTAACTTTGAATCCACTTAAGGTGAACTTTCTCAAAGGCGAAAATTCTCGGAAGACAAATTTAATTTGATTACCAGTTAATATTTGAATGTCTAACCCTTTTTGATACATTAACAAGTTAACCTTAAATTTTTCTAAGAACATTTCCAAAAGCTAGAATTATCCAAAGGTGATTATTGGTTAACTTTTGAATGCCTTAACCTTCTAGGAACATTAACAGGTTAACCGTAAATTCTTAAAAGGAGATCTGTGTTTCCTATGTGACCAACTTAAAGAAGGCTATTGATAAACCTCCATTTTGATTAATCTCTTATCTTCTTTTTGGTTCATTTTCCCTAATTCTCTTTTGATTTAGAGGGATTTCACAAGTTTTTCCTCCTCTAAGGTTGTTGCCTTATTTAATCCCCTTTTTGACTTTTTGCAAGTGTTTTTTAAGTTATTCAAGGAAGAGGGCTAGCTATTGTATGGGAAAAGGCAATGCAAGAGTAAAGACAATTACGCAAAGGCCCGAGGGAAGTAAGAAAGTATGAAAAAAACAGAGGATTCCAGGGCACAGGATGAGCGACGACCATTGCACAGTTGACAACCTGCTGTCGCCTGCTTGCAGGAGAAGCCCCTAGTTCTAGGAGGTGGTAAGGCTGGCCGTTGCAGGGGCATGGCCAAGTCATCGCCCTGGCGATCACCCTCGCTGTTTTCCAGTTTTTTGCCTATAAATACCCCTTTTTGCCTAATTTGGAGATTATGCTCAATTTCTCTCATAAAAAGCACTTTAAAACACTTTCTAGGTTTGATTTAGGCTTAAGGTAAGATTAGTGTTCTTGGATTGTTGTTGATTGAGGATTTTGAAGACTTTCATTCTCTATTCCATTAATCTAACTTTGTTCTTCTTTCTCTCTCTTGTCCTCTTTACCGGGTTTTGCTTAGTTCTTTGTTCATGCTTGGTTATGATTGTTAGATTGTTATAATGTTGATTGGTGAGTACTTTTCCTCAACTTGGATTAGGAATTAGAAGCTAGGATGGTATAATAAGCTTGGTGTGATCTTGTTATGCTTTAATTTTCAAGTTATTTAGGGGTCTTATTCTCTACCCGCCAAGTGTTCGATAAAATGCCCAAAAGGACATTCCGTCCAATACTTGGGGCAAAAAAACACACCAAGAGGTGGGTATTCATCCTGCATGGATAGAAGAAGCGAGAACAGGCACCGCGTATAAAAATAATCCAAAGCCTTGTTAGGTGCAAGCTGATCTTCTTCAACCTCAACCTTCGGGCCCCTCATAAAAATAGGTAGCTTTGCAGATTAAGGTTACCTTTACTCTCAGAAAGGAGGTTTGGGCGGCCCTAAACAAGCCATTCACCTCCTCACGGTCACTCATGAATTAAGCCAAGTCTAGGAACCCTTGCCTAGCATAAATAAGTAGCCACTAGTGACTCATCCTCGATCCAAGTCCTTCTCCTATTACATTTTAGACCTCTATTTTGCCTAGTTTTTCTTTCCTTCTTTCTTAAACTTACCCTTCACCCCTCTAGATTCAATCTAATCACTAAGTTAGGTGCCCTAAGTCTTGTTCTCAGTGGACGACACCCCAATACACAGCGATAAACCATTCATTTGCAGTATAAATTTAAAACTTATTTCCAAACAAACAAGTTTTTGGCGTCGTTGTCGGAGAATAAGGTTCCTTGGGTATCATAACTAGAAGTATGGTTTAAGGCTAGAGTTTTGTTTTTGTTTTGTTCAATTGTTGCTGTTCATTCTTGATTTGGCTTACCTCCTTTGGAGTACTTGCTGTTATATGCATAGAAGAAGCTAAGGTTTAGGTGATTTGGTTTCCTTTCACCTTGAGATCAAAGCTACTTTCTAGGATCGCCAATGATGTGCAAGAAGTCAAAGTAGGTAAAGAAGGAAAACTCAAGAGGCCAACATGGATACTACCA
>NCQV01055469.1:0-10706 GCA_002740545.1 Lophocereus schottii | reverse complement strand
GTTGCCGGTGCCTCCTCTCTCTCTCTCCCCCCTCGCTCTCTCTCTCTCTACCACGGTGGTCGGGGGGTCACGGGTGGCAGGGAACCCTGCCTCTCTCTCTCTCTCTCCCCGTTGTGTCTTTTTGGCCAAAGAAAGGGGGCTTTAACCCCCTTATGTTCCTTTTTCCTTTTTTTTGTCTCAAGCTGTTCAATAATTGGTCCCTCTAGTCTAGTTCGTATCTCAAATTCTAAACCTGAATCGTTAATACGGCCTTCTATGGGCTATTCATTCCCAAGTATATAAAGGTTCGATTTATTAAACATCGAAACTAATTCTAAGGTTAACAATCTACTCGCATTCGGGAAACGACTAATAAATCGAATAACAACTAAATTAATCTATCGATATAATTTAAGGACACAAATAGCATGAATTTACTTTAAAATCAATAATAGCAATAATAATTCTTTTTAATAAAATTATCGCTCACATAAGCACATCGATACTAATTTACCTGATATGGTTAATAAAAATACGAATTTTATAACGTAGAAGGTAAGGCAACCACATTATCGTAAATGAAGAAGGCGTGCCTTACACTCTTCCCCTCTTAAAAGAATTTCGTCCTTGAAATTCTAAACCTGAGTTCGGTCATTCCTAGAATGTACACACACAACTAGGATTTACACGGCAGGTTTCCAAAAGGTTTCATTTTATAGACACTACTTTTTTTTAAAATCGAAAGAAAATGGCTTATGGTATCCAGTCTCCTCCTCGCCAATCCTCCTTAAGTGTTTACTCACTCTATTTAGGCGTTGTGGGCAAATCGCATTGAAGAGGGGCAAATGAGTTGGCATGGACAACCATATCAAACTTATTTTAAAAGAACATCATCTTTAAAATTTTTATCTAAGCAATACTAGAACCGTAACGACTACTCTACACTTACATATCAACACGAGCAGACATTTAAAGGATTTTCATGTATGACAACTTAAACATAATAATTGGAGGTCATATCAAGGCATTCAACTTAACCAAGTTCATTCTGAAACATGAACAAATCGAATTATTTCAAAATCAAGTCAGATAACCAAGGCTTCTGTGTCACAAAAAAGTAGCAAGGTCACCAAGGTAGCAAGGACATAAGATAACTCAACATATGAAAGACTAATAATTATGAGCGACATTAATCACTGTTACAAGGATATAACTTATACATTATTGAGAGGAATTCATGGTGCTATCAATTAGCAAGCAAGAAAGAACTTAGAAGAAAAATGGCATGCTAAGAATGCAAGCTGATGGGCAGTGGGGGTTCAGTATGTTACTTGTAAGCACGTTGTTTCGAGTAGAGAACAACCACCAGGACTAGTAGTTTTCATGGGGGAAGAAAGGCTTCTAAGTACTTAATTTGCATGCATATATTTTCAAAACAGTTGCTTAAGCATGTGAGTTACAAGGCATAATACAGCAAGCAATGTCGGAGTTAGTAGAGGAATTACTCAAAAGTTCCTAAGCTTATGTCTCATGTTAGAACCACAATAAAATAAACAAAAGATTTCCGACTAGAGTGCGTAGCTGAAAGGATAATAAGTAGACGAGATAATCACAATAGCTGAGCTAATGGAAAGTTTAACCATAGGTTCTTCATAGAGAACCGATTATCTCCACTTATTGAGAACATGCAAGTAGGATGACATGGTCATAGACATGAATCTACACCCTTTTACACCCTTATAAGAATATCACAAATGTATAATGCAACACAACCAACCCACACTCGATCATACATGTTTCACAATTCGACAATCAAGTGATGTATAGACCCCAATGTGACCACACGCACCCCTAGCATATTATCGTATGACATGAACTAGATGGACAATCACATATTCACGTAAATGTAGGTCTCTAAGATCGCAAACTATTATTATGCAGAACAACAGCATGACAATACTGCGACCAAAAACAACCTATGATACTAATGGCAATAAGTAAGTCAGCTAATAAAATAAAATACACTCTAAGGTTTCCCCATGAAGTTTATCACGTAACATATGGTACAAGATAGCATGATGATGTCATGCCATGGCACTTGGATCAATCATGCTAATGGTCATTTTATGTAACTCACACACCAAATTTAGAATAAAGAATTTAAGTATGACCTTGGATACATTATCATGCTTCCCTCCTAAAACATGAAATATATAAAGGTGGACACATGCGAATGCAACCTGTTACAGTCATTACATCATGCATTCAATACATCTGTATACAACCACTCAAGCTATACCATAGCATAATAAAATTCATGGAGTGTAAACAATGGCTCAGAGATCATACTGTTTAACAAATCACACAAGTTAAATTGTTCGGCTAATTCAGCCACATGCCTGACCAAACTCAAGCTAATCAAACACCATGAAGTGCATTTACTAAACAATTCATTGACAAAACACATCAATGACTATTTAATAACAAGTTCAAAGTAACTATATAAGCTCTTATGAGCTTAGCACTACATGTATGCCACGTTGATGCTCGAAGACACTTAAACTCATTCATTGTCATGTAAGAATGCACCTATATGACCATATGTAAATGCAAACCCTAGGTTGCAACCTATAGTAAAAGGATAAGTCTTAGGTCTATGGCTTATGGGCCTATATGCTTCCATTGCGCTACTCTAATCAATCAAATAAGGGCAAGAATACATGAATGCAGGTTTCTATAGTCATCTCGTCATGCTTCAAACACGGGCGCATGCTGATACTTAACTATAACATGAAATTATAGAAGTTACGGGATGCAAATAATGAGTCAGGGGTCATGTCATGCTATGAATTACAAAACTTGTCTTACCTAAACGACCAAGTCATATAGTAAAACAACTTAAGTAAAGTAAACAAGAAGAAGTGCAACAACTTATTCATAAAACATATAACTCATCATGGACACATCAAGCAGCAAATGCATCTTGACAAATAAGTATTTAATGCCTCTAGTTACACATAGAAGCTTATGCTCATAGACCAAGGCACAAACATCATTGCAAAGCAAATGTAAGTCTTCAGATGCAACAGTAAGGCCTAGCTATGGAATTAGAAAGGTCTTTTATGCGAAAGAAAAGCCTTAGCTCACTATTTAGGAAGGATCTCAACTTTCAAGGTCTCTATGTTTCGAAAGGAGAATGACTTAACTGCTTCTAGCTTATTCCCTACCAACCATTGAATGCGTATGCTCACTCCATTATGGGGCCTGAGGAGCAAATCATACTTTACGGGCAAAGATGAGCTTACAGGTAAGGCTTTGTAGTCATTCGATTTCAAATCATATGTTCTTTAAACCTTCGATTAAAATCTCTAAGGCACATAAGCGAAACATCTTTCGATTGAGCTAACACTTAACTCATCCACAAAAATGCGAGCCACTCAGCCTGCACCTTAGCAAATGGTTCTTTAATCCAACCATTCAACTCACTCAAGCCATACCTAACTAGGTAAACACGCTAACATTCCCATAAAACTCACATTTATACATAAGGCAGGTGTGTATCACGTCATCGTGAATACGTTTCTAGGCAACTATATGAGATGCAAGACTCAGGTCGCGGCCTATGGTCACAGGACCATGCTCTGATACCATCATTGTAACACCCCCAACCCCTAGGAATCCCAGCATTATGTTTTCTTAACTTCTTACTTAAATTCTGAGGCACAGCGGACAGAGTTTTCCCCAAAAATTGACCGCTTTCAGGCTAGAAGCCTTACAATAAACCCCTGCTAATCAACGAAAGCGTAAAATATTTAAAAAAAGCTCAACGACTACATGTTGGAGTTCAGAACTCAACAAGCCACTCGCTCGGAGTACACCAAGCAGAATAGTTCATTAACAAAGAATAATTGAAAGATACAACTCAGCGGTTCACACAACTAGAGTATTAGGGCTTACATCCCAAAATATAACTAACTTTAACTAAGAAGACATCTAACTAATTAGATGGTTGGTTCACACGGTCATATAGAGCGACCTTCGTACCATATGCATTAAATGAACTACAATACTTGGTTTACATACATTTACAAATAAAGAATACATTACATGACTTCATTAAACACGTAAGATTGATCCCTTCAAATGGGCACACACGACACCTTGCAAGCAAGAATAGATTCCATCTTGATGTAGCTGACTCAACTTTTTCCTATCATAAAGAAAACCTAGGGAAAAGGGGAAAGAGTAGTGGGATGAGCAACCACACGCTCAGTGAGTATCCCCCAACCACCTTAAAACCAAAACCGTTGCAGGCAGTAATATCTTTAATAGTCACAAATCACGTATTCATACTTTACTATTATATTAGGAATTCATAAAACCCTTATGGAAGGATCACTACACATAAACTTCATTTTAACCACTCAAACATATTTCTAGGTCCATGAATGACTAAGTTCCTTTACTAACAAGCAGTTAAGCACGTGAGCAAGCATTGAGGGCTAAGCATAGGGGTCTTTCTTTTCCATAACATAACTTCTTAGCATTCCATTTAAACTATGCATGAAAGCTCATTCATATGATATACACATAAAGTTATCTCTTTTCAAAATCATACTTTTCATGGCATTTCATTCATATGATATACACCTTCTTTGATTTCATAACCATAGGGTATGCATGAAATATGCTCATAAGGCTTTCTTTTTCTAATCGTATCTTACTTAGCATCTCATTCATAAGTTATACTTGGAATGTACACATAACGTCTTATTTTCATTAGCATACCTTACTTTGATCTCATTCATATGATATGCACAAGCATCTTTCTTTCTTCTTGTGAAAACACTTTGCTTAGCCTTACTTGAAATCTCACTCACATTTCATTCATAAGAAAAGCACAGTGTATGCACAAAAAACTTTTCTTCTTTTCTTGAAAACACTTTGCTTAGCCTCTTGAGGCCCATAAAAACTCTTTTCTCGTTTTAATTAAAGGAAATCTCTTTCGTATTGATCGCATAATGGCCCTTAAAATTTTCTTTCTTCTGAAATACTTAAAATGACAAAATGCCAACTACTTTTCTTTGCTTATTAGGAAAATACATCTGGCATAAGATCATTATAGGATACTGATTAGGTGAGATCTATTCTCCACCCCATAGTGAGACTTAACGCTCATGCTTATGCTCTTACTCCTGGGACAGCTACATATAACATATCGGACAATTACCCTCGTCAGGGTCTTCTAGGGTCTCCTAGTACTAGGACTTATCCCCTAGGCTACCATAATCATTCATAACATATTGTCTGAACCACACAATCTTAGCCAATTGAAAGCATATGGGCCATAACGGCTAATAGTTTTGCTGCCTCTCACAGCGAAATCTGTTTTTTACACATCGCAGTTTCTTTTCAATCAAATTCTTTAGGGATTCCCCCGTTCAAGCGAGTTCACTCCCAAAATGAAGTTCGTATAGCTAAAATAGGCCATTGATTGCCAATAGTCATGGCTATTATTGTTTTGAAAAACAAGAAACATCCTTTTTCAAAACAACACGTTCACACGCATAATGCATCTTAATAATATAAAAGGGGAGGGATTTGCACGTATTACATTTAAGCACTTCATAATCACTTCAACAACACAATGAGCCACACACGGCCTCACAATCCACACGATTGGGGTTAATTCATAACCCAGGCTCCCTCCTCACAAGCACCATACCACGAAGAACCTCGAACCACTCATAGTTCTACCTCAAACCATCCAACTACCATCTCGGTTTTCAATTTAGTAATCATAACATATTATCATACAAGCTTACAAAGAGACTTGTAATAGGGTTTATGCACTTACCTAGGCAAGCAACACCATCCAGCAATGCATTATAGCATATATAAACACATACACATATATATCTATATCGCATCAACATGAGGCAGGCACTTAATGAACCCTTATAAACTAACAAGGCATGAAACTCGATTACATTCATAACTTATGTTCAGGAATTAAGCATGTCATACCCATGTCATTTTAAATTACTATTCAGGCATAAAGTAACTAGTTAAGTAACATCGATTCAAGGGTTTTGTTTATTGTATCGAAGTTACTATTCAGACCTAATTAAGCTAACTAAGCCTCATATGAATCAAGGCATTCATTCATTATATCGAAATTACTAATCAGGTATGCATTAACCAATTAGGTAAGCATCGAACCAAGGGCTCCGTTCAGCATATCAAAGTTACTATTCAAGCCTAATTAAACCAACTGAGCATAATAGGAATCAAGGCATTCGTTTATTATATCAAAGTTACTATTAGAACCCATTTACCTCATTTATGCATTATACGATTCTAGGCATTCATTTATCATATCGATGTCACTATTTGACCTCAATTAGGTTATTTAAGCAAATTACGATTCTAGGCATTCGTTTATTATATCGAAGTTACTGTTCGAACCTATTTAATTCATTTAAGCATAATACGATTCTAGGCATTCATTTACCATATCGAAGTTACTATTCAAGTGAACCCTTCAAGCATGCATTAACTGAATTCACTTGAATCGAACCTAAACATGCGTAAGTCATTTCGAACTATATTTTCAGGCATGTAATAGTTGAATTCACTTGAATCAAATCTAAACATACATAACTCATTTCAAACTAACTTTTCAGGCTGGGCTCAACTTTGAGTGCTGGAAGACCGAGATTTCGACCCTCTCACTGCATCCATGCCTAACCCATATGAAATCGAACCCCAATTCGTTCCATTTTTGCAACCTGATTCGAATCATCCCTGCCCGATCTAATCCTCACCCTCCTTCGGTTATACTTTGTCGTCGGAGCCATGCACACTTGCCGGAACCATGCTGCCTTGTTGGTGGTGCGCCAAGGTTTCAAAACCCTAACTCCCTAAACCGTTTGATCCCACTCAATCTCTCTCCTTCTCTTTTCGCTGGCACGAACGGACGACTAGCAGTGCCACCGTCGCCGCCATGTGCATCGTCGAGCCACATCGCCGTCATCGGTTTCCTCAGCCTCCTCTTGATCGCCCAACATCTCTCTCCCTCTCTATGGTGGTCGCCGGTAATGGGGTTGCTAGGCAAGGAGGCGGCCGCGCATGGTGTGACGACCGGTCGCCGGCGCCTCCTCTCTCTCTCTCCCCCTCACTACCCTGGTGGTTAAGGGGTCACGGGTGGCAGGGAACCCCGCCCCTCTCTCTCTCCGTCGTGTCTTTCTGGCCAAAGAAAGGGGGCTTCGGCCCCATCATGTTCCTTTTTCTTTTTTTTAATCTCAAGCTGTTCAGTAATTCGTACGTCTAGTCTAGTTCGTATCCCGAACTCTAAACCCGAACCGTTAATACGACCTTCTATCGATTATTCATTCCCAAGTATATAAAGGTTCGATTTGTTAAACATTGAAACTAATTCTAAGGTTAACAGCCTACTCGCATTCGAGAAATGACTAATAAATCGAATAACAACTAAATTAAACTATCGATATAATTTAAGGGCACAAATAGCACAAATTTACTTTAAACTCAATAATAGCAACAATAATTCTTTTAAATGGAATTATCGCTCACATAAGCACATCGATACTAATTTACCTCATATAGTTAATAAAAATACGAATTTTGTAATGTAGAAGGTAAGACAGCCATATTATCGTAAAAAAAAAAGCGGGCCTTATGTATATATATAATAAATAAATAAATAAATAAATAAATATATATATATATATATATATATATATATATAAAATTGTATATATGCACACACATTAACATATATATATATATATATATATATGTATATACACATGTATATATACATATATGTACATATATATATATATACACGTACATGTAGATGTATATATATGAATATATATGCATGGGTCTAGGGCGTGGTTGTAGCAAAGGGTCGAAGATCGGGGCTTTCAAGCACCTAGGGTTCAGCCAAAATCCCTTTGAACAAGTCTCTAGCTTTGAATTGAGGTGGGTGTTTCTCGCCTCTCATAAGTATTAGTAATTTCGAAAACGTTTTAACCTCAAGCTGTGATGCATGTCAGTTTTAGGCTAACTAAAATTGTGGAAGTGATTATGCATGTTAGTTCGATTGAATAGATGTGCATGTATAGTTTAACATGTTTGAATGAATTTAGGCCTAGATTACGCATGTTGAAATAGTTAACTCATGCTTGAATCGGTACTTGCTAAGTTAATTGATTCATGTTTAGAGGTAGCCTTTGTAACGACTAAGCATGCTTTAAATCAATGTGTGTTAAGCTAGTTAATTCATGTTTAAGGGTAGCTTTAAATCGACCTAAATGTGCTTTAAGATGATGTAGGTTGAGTTAGTTGATTCATGCTTAAAGCTAGCATTTGAAACAATCTAAACATGCCTTGAATCGATGTATGCTGAACTAATTGATTCATGCTTAAAAAGTAGTCTTCGAAATGTCCAAGCATGCCTTAAGCTGATGCAAGATAGGTTGGCTAGTTCATGCTTTAAAAATGACATGTATATGACATAGAAAGTGTATCTTGATTGCAACTTGTGAATACTGGTTAGCTTCATGCCTTGTTAGTTCGCTTCAGTCCATTGAGTTTTTATTTAAGCTAATGAGATATGAATGCTATACATGTCGTATTACGCTACTGGATAGATGCTGATGGCGTGGTAAGTTTATACGTAGCTGTTTCATCTTGACTATTATAATAATATGCTATGGTTATGGAATTGAAAACCGAGTTGATAGTCGGATGACTTGAGGATGAATTGATGAGGATTTTGAGGTTCTTAGTGGTCGATGTTGTGTAAGGAGCGAGTCTGGGTTGTGATTGACCGCAATCGTGCGGATTGCGAGGCCATATGTGGCTTATTTTGCTGAGTTCATTGTGAAGTGTTTGAACATGTTATGTGCAAACCCCTTTCCCTTTATGTCATTAAGTTTTATCTTGTGAGTGAGGGTGGGTTTGAAAAGAAGGTTTTCATGGTTGTAACTAATAGTAGCCATAACTATTAGCAATTAATAGCCTATTCTAAATATACGAATACGATTTTGGGAGTGAACTCACTAGAACAAGGGAATCCCTAAGGAATTTAAATAAAAAGAGAGTGCGATGTATGAAAAAGGATTTCGCTATGAGAGGCAGCAAACTTATCAGCCGTTATGGCTATACTCTTTAAATTGGCTGGGATAATGTGCTTTGGACAATACGATATGAATGATGTTAGCCTAGGGAATAAGTCCTGGAACTAGGAAACCCTAGAAGACCCTGACGAGGGTAATGGTACGATATGTTATATGTTGCCATCCCGGGAGTAAGAACTTAGCGTGAGCGTTAGGTCTCACTATGCGATTTGAGAATAGATCTCACCCAATCAACACCCTGTAATGATCTTATGCCAGAAATGTTTTCCCAATAAGCAAATAAAAGTAGTTGGCATTTCAACATTTTAAGTATTTCAAAATGAAAGTTTTTATAGCCCATTAAAAGGCCAGATTGAATGAAACGTGAAAAGTTTATAAGGGTCCTATTAGGACCAACATGAAAGAGATTCTTTTAAAGAATATGAGCCTCAAAGAGGCTAAGAAAAGAGTCTTATGAGCCTTAAGAGGCTAAGAAAAGCATTTTTATAAGTCTAAAGAGGTAAGTAAAGTGTTTTCAGAGAAAGAAAGAAGGATTTTATGCATATCATGTGATTAATATTCTAAGTGTAGTATGAATGAAATGTTAAGTACAGCATGGCCATATCCTTATAATGCATCAAGCATATGAGTTTGAATGTTACATGTTTAGCTTAAGAAAGCTCCTTGTATGATCTCTACTGAATTAGAAAGATAAAGCATAAATCACGAATTATATCACGTAACCTATGAAAGAAAGTTCTATGCTTAGCCTCGTTGCTTGCTTATGTGTTTGACTGCTTATTAGTAAAGGAATTTAGTCGTTCAGTGACCTAGAAATGGGTTTGAGTAGTTAAACTGATGTTTATGGATAGTAATCCTTCCTCAAGGACTATGACTACCTAAAAGGATAGTAATACACAAGCACGTAATATGCGGCTATTAATGGTATTATTGCCTGCAATGGTTTTGGTTTTACGGAGTTGGAAAATACTCACTGAGCATATGGTTGCTCATCCCATTACTCTTTCCCCTTTTTCCCCACGTTTGCATTATGACAAGTAGAAGCCAAGCCACTTATGCCAAGATGGATTCTATTCTTGCTTGCAAGATTCGAAGGGGTCTTACGTGTTTAACGAAGCTGTGTAATGTATTCCTAGAATTGTAAACAATTGTAAACAAGTATTTTAATTCATGTAGTGCATTCGATTTAGGAATCGCTCTGTATGGCTGTGTGAGCCAACCATCTTATTAGTCAGTTGTCCTTTTAGCTGAAATCCACTATGTTTTGGAATTTAAACCCCAGTATTCCGCTCGTGAGTGTATACATATATATAGAGATATGTGTACATGAGAGAATATATATGTATATATATGCATATATATGTAACACACACATATATATATGTACACACACACACACACACATATACATATAAATATATAAATATATATATATATATGTGTACATGAGAGTATATATATGTATATATATACATATATATGTATATATACACACACACACACACATATATTTATATATATATCTATATACATATATGCACGAATAAATACATACAT
>NCQV01055277.1:0-16637 GCA_002740545.1 Lophocereus schottii | reverse complement strand
CAAATAGGTTCCCTACCACAGCTGAAACATATTCAAAGGCAACGGAGAGAAAACACAACCAAAGTCAATGATCGATTGCATAATGCATATAGCCCTAATTGGCTTCAATATCGTCTTTCTCTCTAGTTACAAGTAGTCATGATCTTACTTTCGACATGTCATGACCTTTGCAGCTATTGTCCTATCCTATTGTGTGTGTGAGACCCTTATAGCTCGTTTGGTTTTATGTAATCAAAGTGGTAATGTAATCAATATAGTAATGATGATTCCATTACTATGTTTGGTAACAATTAAGGGATGTAATCAAAATTGCATTGTAAGATTATATTGTAATCATATTTATCTCAATCTATGCAAATACAATTATTTGACTTTTCTTAAACTATTGTGATTACATACCTTAAATCAAAGTATACCGAAC
Organism: Lophocereus schottii; assembly: GCA_002740545.1. Lineage (NCBI taxonomy): Eukaryota > Viridiplantae > Streptophyta > Magnoliopsida > Caryophyllales > Cactaceae > Lophocereus > Lophocereus schottii. The sequence goes on along the minus strand of NCQV01055277.1, from coordinate 16,216 downwards.
TATAAACTACTATATTTGGGAAATTTCTCTCTCTTTTCTCTGTTGTCTCTCTTTGTTCCCATCTCTTAATATACAACCACGTTTTTAAAGTTTGAGGCCCCCCTCACTCCCTTCTCTGTCCTCTCTATATTAGATAAAGTTTGATCCAAACCACGATTATATTATTGTAATTGTATTTTTGTACGTTCTAGACATCATCATCTCTCTCCCCACTTTCTCATCATCATCATCATCATCATCACCATCTCTCTCTACTTGCTAAACTTGAGCAACATTACATTATTGTTAATTAGAGGAAATGGAGTGAGATCAGTCTCAGGTGAAGCATAATTACCATGATGATAATATATTGAACGATAATTATCAACAAAGTTGCAAATAATTAAAGTAAGCAATATAAAATACGAATTGAATTGCGAATACTTCATGCCACGTCTAAAGTGAAGTGTTGTTTGTAAATGAATTGAATTCATTCCATTAAAATTGTAAAAACTTTGTAACGATTAATTTTTATCTCATTCTATTACATTGAAAATTGCACTACATGGTTGATTTCATTACATACTGATTACATTATTGTCAACCAAACGCCACATTAGCTTGTTCCCATAATGTCTCATAGATAGATATAACTAGTGTAATTTGATTTAATAACATGGATTGAGTGATTATTAGTTGGGTGCATGTACGTAGGATATCTCGGGGCAGTTAACGTTATTTTCAAATACTTGTGACTGGCCACAGACTTTTCTTGCATACAAGAGTGTCATCACGAGGGTGGATTGCGCAAACAAATTCCTTACAAGGAAGGGAGGAAAACAGAGCCCGTGAAACTAATTAAGCAAATTAAACTTTGCTACACAATACGGGAAAAAACTCTAACCGCCTCCATCTACTCTAATAATGGCTACCGGTACCCATGACTAGTAGTATGAAGTCCCAATTCACTAAATTTGTGACGTCTTTCTTAATTTACTAGCAGATTTACTGGTAATTTTATGTAACTTTTCAATAAATTCTCTATTTGTTGCGTACGGAAATGTTAGGGTTTTTTCTTTGAATGTGGGGTTTGTCTTTTTGTTGTGGTGTGAGTTTTGTCTATTACCGTAGTGCGAGGTTTGGTGTGAGTTTCTTCTTTCCTTCACCCTTAGTGTGAGCATTCGCAGATCCGAACATCTCAAGTCATGGAAGAAAGTTGGATTTTATTGTATGACGCTTGACTATTTTCAGTTGGGGTAGAATCAACAATGGAATTTCGTATGGTTCTAGTATGGTAATCCAACTTTCAAGTATACTATATCACATTAAATAGACATCCAGTCCATAGATTTACACTATAGCTCTCTATTGTGTGGGAAAAACGTAAAGACATTGAAGAACGCAGTTAGTGGCTAGAAGGATAATGTAAGTCTCGGCCGGTTGATAGTGTATTTTATTATTAATTTTTTGAAAATACGGATGTACGTTGATGTTCTAGAATTATTCTTGTTAGATCATTTTTGTTTTACATATCGTATGACTTCGCCTTAATATATTTTCCCCTTTGCTATTAACAAAAAACTTTGTGCTACCCAATCCGCAACCATATGGTACCTTCAGAGAAAATGTGTGTAATCATAACATAAATTAAGCAGAAGCAGAAGTCGTAGGTTCGACATCCTATATCAATGTTTGAATTTGTCTGTCAATATCTATTTGCCTTATATTACATACATGACAATCTCGTTTGTCACGTTTACTATCAACATGACAACAACTTCGACTGTAGCTTTGATCCTATGTCTTATTGCTATGACTTCCACAATCAAAACTGGGTCACTCTATATGAATTTGGTGCCAGCCTGGATAAAGATCCCTATCAAGTTATTAATGACATATCCTGTTGCTATCAGGCTGAATAGTGGGTTCCATCTAATAGTGTATTTGAGCTGACTTGAGCCCAAGCTTGTCAAGCTTGAAGCTCAACTTGTGAGCTCGCATATGGATTCAGGCTCATCTCATAGCTTAGCAAGCTCATAAAATCAACCTTGAGCTTGGCTCGCTCTATGCATTGAGGTGGGGCTCAGTTCATTCGAGGCTTGCTTGGGACTCAAGTTTAATCTTGGCTATTCTAAGGTTTTACAGCTTTGAGTCTAAGCTTAACTTTTTAAGGCTTACATAAAAGCTTGCTTTTAGGATTTGGACACAGACCTGGGTTCTTAAAGTTCGAATGTAAATGGGGATATCAAATAAACACAAAAGAATCAGTGAACACACCCAACTACGTAGGCATATGACAATCGTAATTGTCTCATCACTAATTGTTGCTGGGTTGTTACCATCCTCAGTCAATGGTAATAAAGTTAGGAGTGTAAGTTTGCCTAAGTTGTGAAATTACTATAACTCTAACTTTACATTAACGTATAATAGGAGCAGGTGAAAAGCCTAAATTACAAAGAGGTGAGGAGAACAAGGTAAAAGCACACTGTAGTGATATGATAGTGTGTCCTCAATTGTAGTTCAAAATATTTGTTCCTTAAGAAGGCCCATGGAAGCTTGATAGGCTCATTAGCTCTGCTCATTACCTTAGCATATTTAGACTTAGTGAGCTTATGAGCCCGAATTCATGAGGCATAGGCTTTGCTCATATTATCAAACAAGCTTAGCTCAGGCTCGCTATGAGCTAAGTTTGGCAAGCCAAAAAGCAAGCCAGCTCGTAAGCTAAATTGGCTCACCTACACCCTAGTTCCATCAAAATTGGTTTTGATGAAACCACCAAGTGGGGTACTCCTCTCAACGAAACAGGTGGGCTTGGGAAGGGTGAAAGAAGAGTACGATTGTGAACAGGAAAGTTGGCGAGAAGTGTGTCTCAATTTTCAGTCCACCTAATACTATGTTGCCCATGGGCTTGGGTCTTAATTTTAGGTATTATGTCCGACTTCCAAATTGAATTGGACCTCTATAGAAGCGCATTGTTTGACAGATTAGCATGAGCACGCTAAGTGGCATACTTTGTTGAAAATTCTATTGGAAGTGAATCTCCAGCAAAATGAATCTTTCATATCCATGATAGGATATCGAAATATAGCCTGAAACTTCAGAACGAAACTATGTGGTTGTGGGAGCACCTGTAAGAGTTTGGCAATGTCTTAGTTTTTATCAGGAGTGATAATGCACAACCCTTGCTATCTTCATTGTCCGGCAAATAGGTATCCAACCTCATTATAACTACGCTAGTCTCACGACACCAATTATCAATCCAAAAATTAATTGTTCTGTCATTGCCTAATTTCGAGGAATATCTTATTGATGATGGGGAAATTGTCTCTTAAACTCAAGAGTGATGTTATTTATGTTCATATGAGAAAAAATGAGACGGTGGGTCATACTTAGCCCATATCTTTTTAATCTAATAATCATCAAGTTTAACAAGGAATTTCCTTGAAAGTTTGGGCGAAAAAGGCATTATTGGCTACCACATTTTTCATGGTCTTGAACGGCCATATTTTTTGGTCAACGTAAGTTATCCTAAGTGACAATGGTAAGGCCCATATCAGTGTTTGTGTTTTTATTTTTATTATTATTATTTTTTTACAGAATAAGTCATGATTAACTCTCTTCAAAGTTTTCAACTATAGGAGGAAGCTGAAATAAAGCACTGTATCTTATGACTCCACAGGCCTTCTAGATTACACTGGATTAGTGTCATCCTACTAATTTCAAATAAACAAGTAGCTTTCCAAGTTGTTAGTTTATTCATGGCTTATTAGTTAGATTTTGAAAAAGGTCTTGAGCTAGCTGAGCTTGAAGCAATATTTGATTTATAAAAACTAAATTGATTGACACAATTAACACAATGCATCCAAGGCTGCTTTTAGGTTGCAGGTAGCTTGAGAAGTCCCTTTACAAAATAACAAGTTGTTGTCTGCAAATAGTACATGCAGGATTGGAGTATTATTTTATGTCTATGCTAAATTTAAGTCAAGAGACTGATGTTCTAATATTTGAGCATGTACATGCATGAAAATAATGGAATAAGAAACCGATGAAATACATCCCTAGATCCAGTTGACCTAGTCACTATGAAAGCTCGATCGTTGAAGGCATTGCGAAAGGAAATCCCACTCAATATGATTACAAGACTTTTGCGTCCAAACTAACTGGTAAATAACAATTCTTTTTTTTTTCTAATGCCTAAAAGTGCTGAAAGTTGTCTAGTACTTCATGTGCAGGTTGTTCTCATGGATTGTCTGATGGGGGGTGAAAGTACTTGGAGCGGACAGGATTATGCATTAATACACAAGGCCTATTGATCTATTGAATGTGTTGCCAGAATTTTGTAGAAGATATTGCATAAACTAATGTGTTGCCGTGGAATCAGCCACTGACAAAGTTAGGTTAGGTTGCCTACAATTCACCCCTAGGGGTGCGGCCTTTTTTCGGACCCTGCATGAACGCGGGATGCTTATGCACTGGGCTGCCCTTTGATATTGCATAAACTAATTTGTCAAATTGATTAGCTTTTTCTGGATTATACACTTTTGGAATAGAATTAAAGAATCTTTGAACTCCTTGATAGGTCTCTTGGAAGTGACAACATCTTCATTAGTGCAACAACGCTAGTCTCTAAAGAATGTGCCAGTGGTGCTCGTAAAATATGCCTAAAACCTCATGAACCTGGTGCTTTACAGGGTTCTATGCAAAAAAATCAAAGAGTAAATTTTCTGATCTGTTATTGATCGATTTAATCCAAGTTATCTCCTGATGTAACCCAAGACTAAGGGCCTGTTCTTTTCGTTAGAAAATATGAGTTGGAAAATAGGTGAAGTTGGTTGAGATTAGTTGAAATGGGTGAAGTTGGTATTTTTTTTGTTGAAGTAGGTTGAAGTGGATTGAAGTAGGTTGAAGTGGGTTGAAGTTGGAAGAAGTTGGTATATATTTTTTTTTTATATGATGAGTTGAAGTTGGTATTTTTTTGTTGAAGTAGGTTGAAGTGGATTGAAGTTAGTTGAAATTGGAATTTTTTTTTGTTGAAGTTAGTTGAAGTGGGTTGAATTTGATTGAAGTTGATAAATTAGAATTTATCAACGAAAAGAACAGTCCCTGAATATCAAGTTTATCAAGAGCAAGAGAGCAATATTGTGCTAATTTAAATATATTTGAAAATTTTGCAACAAAGTTTTGTTTGATTATTTCTAACTCTCTAAGTCAAACTCTCCATCACCTTTAATTCTGCAATTAAGCTACTACATTTCTTGTGAAAGGAAAACTAATGAAAAAGAAGTCCAGCATCAAAAGGGCCTTTTTTTTTTTGGGAGAGCATATTGTCCCACTAATACTGATTAAATAACGCTGACATTTTCTTTTGTTTTATTAAACGAATCAGCTAATTGTTAAGGCGCCAACTATTAGGAGAATTCAATAGCTTAGATTTAATATACCGTAACTTAGTTGTATTCTTGTCAAGTTAAAGTCGACAATTTGCAAGTCTAGTTGAGCTCCAAAGCTCATGCTCTTTCTTTATTATCTTTGAAGTTTTGAGTACCTCAAAGTGAGCTAGCCGAAACATAGGACCAATGTTAACGAATTATCTTTTTTTCTCCACTAGGCATTGAACCTCAACATATTTAGTCTACCAAGGTTGAAACCAAAACATAGCACAGTTTTTGGCTATCGACCAAAACATAGTACTCATTTTATGTTCTGGACAGGCAAGTGCCAATAGCATCAGTGCGTAGTAGATTCCAAGGCCTATTGTCCAATGGCTTTGTCAAGCTCCAAATAAATGAAAGGCCACGAGTCCTCTTTTTTCGTTCCTACTGAAGGAACGATCTTGACCGAAGAATGGACGTGGCACAAGTAGCAGGAAATTAGGCAACCAAGGACGATGTGGATTAGGAGTCAGAGTTCCTCCCTTTTTATCAAATTGATACTCAATATCATTGAAATCCCCATTAAGACGCTGCTGAGTATCAAAGATTGATTCTACATCTAATAAATTTTGCCAAAAATAATTTTCTCATGTGGCTGAACAGGTGCCTAAAACCCTTACACTGAGTTTCTATAAATGGTATGGAAGACAAGCATATAGATTTCCCAATTTTCCTCAAGTAAAACACTAGCCATAATATTTGTTTTTTTTTCCATAAGACAAACCACCTTCAGTGCGTAACAGCGCTAACATAGTAACAGATCTCATACTCAAGAAAGGAATAAGCTCCCAACAATCGAAGCTTTGTCGTTGTGGGTATTGCACGCCACTTATCAAATGTTAAGAAATAACTCCCAATGATACGAACTTAATTTTTAGTTACTTTTTGAGAAATTATTTTATCTTTTTTTTTTACCCAAAGGTGTTACTTTTAATGATTGGTAGTAAATTACAATTGAAAAATGGCCATAGGCATCTTTCGACATGGCAGGGAGCGAACTAATCGAGTGGCACAAAAGATGACGCTACCTCTTCAAAGAATTCACTAAGGGTCTATTCTTTTTTGTGATAAGATATAGCTGTAAGTTAGAATAAAATGTAAAAAGTTGTAAGAAGATATACGAATCAGTAAGAAGACGTAATGATTGATGTAAGCAGTTGTAGGATTATTAAAAAGTTGTATACATATCAAACTTTAAATCTGCACATACAATAGTCGGTCTTTAATGTATAGTTTGCGAAATATGTTATTTCATGAAAATAAATTAAGTATAATATGCCAATAATATTTATGAAATTAATTTTATACATTCACTAAACAAATTATTTTTTAACATGTAGATACAAATAAGTTTTGATTATCTACAGCTATCATTCTCAATGAACAAAAACAACCGTGAATAACATAATTTATGAGAACAAAGTTTTAAACAAGCCAACTAAATAAGAATAAAATAAATATTTGGACGACAACAAATCTATAGAATCAAATATGTTCTAAAGTTGAGTTTTTTTTTTAAAGATTATTTTCGTCGATCTATACTCAAACAAAAAACTTTCTTTAAAATTTGAATAAACCCTCGAAAATAAAATAAGAAGGTTTCTCAACAACACTCAATAGAACCCTTAAAAGTAAAAATTATTTAAATTTAACAAATTAAAATTAATATTTTTAAGATAAAATTACAAAAATAAACTATAAAAATAAACCCCTTAAAATATTAAGCTGGCATTCATGAAATATAAAAACTTTGAAAATAAAAATAGCTATAGTTTTTGGAATTTTTTAGTTAGAAAAAAAGAGAGATGAAAATATTATAAGCCAATATGAACCTGATAGATCAACTTAATGATGAAATAGTCAAAAATGCTTTTGTTATCTATAGTTTGACTATTTCATATGATTCAAGCTGAAACTCAAACTTAAGTGAAACGCCTTCATTATAATTTTAAATGCATGTTGTAGAACCCTAAAAATTCATACTTATAATCCTCGAAGAAGGGTTAAGATGATCCTTAATCGCTTGAACGTGTAGGCAATATTTTAGAGCGGGCCTTCATTTAGTTAGAATTTTCAAGCTTTTGATGAAGAACTATTAATTTCAAATTTAAATTTGAAATTAATAGTTTATAAAAAAATGAAATTTGGAAATATAAATTTTACTTTAGAAATTCATATTTTTATTATTTAGAGTTCTCTCTCAAAAGTTTAAATTTTAAAAATTTTTAATTGGGAGGCTTTTTGTGGTTGAGATATTAAAAATCCCTAATATTCAAATTTTGCAAAACTATAGCTAGATACTCTCTTCCTCCTTTTTGAGCAGCTGTGATGTTAAAAAAAAAATAAAATTTTTGCACCCCCTTTTTTGATGCCAAGCTGGCACCCCTCTCCACCACTTGCATCTCACCTCTCTCTCTCTTCCCCACAACCCTAACTCACGCCCCTCTCCCCTCTGGCCACCACCAGCAACCGCCATCACCATCACCAGGCCACCAACCGCCCATAGTATTGTTCAACCAAGCTACCAAGCCTCCTTCCTCTTTGATTTCAGGTGAGAAAGTTTAGGTTTTTTTTTTGGTTGTTGAGTTTAAAATCTTTATGCTTATAAATAATTGATTTTTATAGTAAATTCACTTAGTTTCTTCTAGACTATAAATACTTCTTTTTTCATGTGGTATTATGATTCTCTGATTTTGGGTGGTTTGAAAGCATTCATACAAGCATCTTGCCTCTCACTCTTATATTCAACATAAACAGAAAACTTTCTCTTCAAAACATCTATCGAAGGGGGCGCTTCGATTGGCTATATTGATTTTAAAGTTGGTACGAATAATTAGGAGCATTTTTAGATTGATTTAAGTGAGCTTAGTCGTATGAAAGTCGTGATTTCATGCGTGGAATTTAGGGTTAGTCAATACTAGAAACTGCCCCTGCAATGCACCAGTTTTACCGATTAACCTACTTTTATGTGCTATTCCAAAAATCGTTAAAAAATTCATGAATCTATATACATGAGTCTATTTTCATAGGAATTTTGAATCATGAATTGTGGGCTTAAAACGAGGGAAAAATAAATTTTATCTCAAGACTACGCAACTATGGACTGAAGCTAGCTGCATGGAAATAAGTGAAGTTTTGAGGAAGCTTTTGTAGATTTTTGAGAATGTTCTTGAAACAAAATTGTAGTAGAGAAAAATAGTTTCCTAGATTGTGCTTAAATACCTCCGTATGAGTGTCGTAGATATGTCTTCTGTGACAATCATACCCTAACTCCCCTGAATGGCTAAACCTTCCTTTAAAATGTACTTTATGTAGGTTATCTTTTACGTTGATTTGAGTTGGTGTTTGTGGGACCTTCTTGAATAAACCGATGTGTTGTTGAGACTTTATTGTTGTTCTTGAAACTTCATATGGAATTTTGAATGATGTTGAACGTGCTTATAAATAACGTTGGATCTCTATTGGGTCGGGATAGGCTATTTGAAAGTTTGGAAAAATGACCTACTCTCAAATGTTAATAATATCAGTGAATGAATTAGGCGTGATGGGGGAGGTTTGCTCCTGATAATAAGAAGACATTATACCCTTCCTCGGGTAATTGTATGCATAGTTAGTGGCCACGTGGCATCGTGTTGATGGGTGTTGTCCAGGCTATCAGTAACTGTCCAATTGATGGCAGGCCATGAACCGAATAGGCGGCTGCATCTAAACCAAATACAGGCCATGGGACCTAGTGAGGTCGCTCGCCCTTATCTTTTAACTTGAACTAAGAGAGACTTATATGAACTTATGGGTATGGGTTGGATTAGTTGGGCACCATTTATGGAATATTTGAGTTATCTTTCCACCATCACTAACATTGTTTGAAATGAATTTAAGTCGTGTTTTACTATTAGGAGTGGTTGTTGCGAAGCTTTGTCTCATTCCTTTAAACGTTTTGTTTTTCAAGTGATGGTCATGAACATGGGGATGACACTCCAGTTTAGAGTGAGGCATGTTGATGCATAGAGTTTAGGAACTACTATGTTGAATAAATTCCCTAGATTGAACACTTGACTATAATTGTTATGCTTTAGCTTTGACCCCTTTTGGTTTGACTTCATTGATAAATTCTCAATAGTGGATTCCGTGATACTTAGCCTTATGTTTCCTAACAGGAAATACGTCGCTAATGTCCCGTCAGGTTGTTTGCTGCCTCTTATAGTTAAATATTAGTAATGAAATAAAAATTAGAATTTTTGGGGGCATTACACATGTTTACATATTTTCTCTATACTTCAATTCAACATGTAGGTTTATCATGATAAACTTATTGAACAACTATTGTTTTTATCATAATAATTTTAAAAAAATTATATTTATCTAAACATTATGTTCATAAAAACATATCTGATAGGATATAAAAAATATTATGTTTATACAAATATTAAACTATATAACAAACACGAGAAAAAAATAGCAATCAAAATGTTATAAAACATTTATCATAAACTAAACATTCCATAAACAAGCATAAAAAATATACATTGGCCAATAATTGTTATAAAGGGGATGCAATAAGATGTAAAGAGACGTAAGAAGATATAAAAAGATGTATGAAGCTGTAAGAATTTATTAGAGCTATAAGAAGTTGCAAGAAGGTTTAAAGAGCTATAAAGTATAGCCTGATAGCTCACTATAGTTAAAAAAAAAAAGGACTTGAGGGGTTATTATTTTTTGTTATTATTATTATTATTATTATTATTATTATTATTATTATTATTATTATTATTATTATTCTTATTCTTATTCTTATTATTATTATTATTATTATTATTGTTATTATTATTACTACTACTATTACTGTTATTATTAATGTTGTTATTATTTTAACTATAGTAAAAAAACCAAAATAGGACCTAAGGGCTTGTTATTTATTATTATTATTATTATTATTATTATTATTATTATTATTATTTTAACTATTATTACTATCGTTCTGAGTAATATTTTCAGCAGTATTATTATAATGGTATTAATAGTCATTACATCATTATTTTAAATTCTATTTTTAATACATTATTATTTTAAGTTTTAGAAATAACTTGATGTATGATTGTTGTTGTTGTTGTTGTTGTTGTTGTTGTTGTTGTTGTTATTATTATTATTATTATTATTATTATTATTATTATTATTATTATTATTATTATTAACGACATTATTAGTATTATTTTACATATTATTATTTTCTATTTTATGTATTATTGCTGTTACTATTATTATTCTTATAATTATCTTATTATTAATATTATTAATATTAATGTTATTACTAGTATTATAATACCATCATTAATTTCATTTTTGTTGTTAATATTAATGATGATGAAGACGACAACCATAACAATTGTGATGGTAGTAATAATAACAATAATGGCAACAACAACAATAATAATAATTATTGTTGTTGTAGTTGTTATTATTGTTATTATCATTATTGTTGTTATCGTCATCATCATTATTCATTATTACTGTGGTTGTTATTGTTATTATTATTATTAAAGAATTGAACCCCTCATGCACAACATAATTTAACATAAAACTTACATAGACATATTTTTGGGGTCTTCGTTTGTTGGATTTTAACCCTATAATTGATGTATCAAGTTTTGGGATTTTTGGCTACGGCCTTCATCTTACAGTATGCGTATGTGCATGTCTACACCCATATGTGTACTTGTCACACAAAAACACAAATTCAATTTATATAAATATATACACACATATATGTTGTAGTGTCATAGCCTCCTGTATTGTAACCATATGATGGATGTATCAATATTTTTAGGGTTCAGGGTTTTTGGTTAGGGCTTCAGTTAAGGTTTTGGTGTTAGATTAAGTTTACAATTTAGGTTGGGCACTTACGACTTTTGGCAATATGTTTAGGTTGTATGGTTTGGGCTGAGAACCTAGAAAAAATGCCATAAAATTTTTTTAAAAAAACCAAATATGCAACTTGAACTATTACTATGCATTAACTACCACTAATTTAAGAGGAAAATTTAAAAATGTCATCGTGTCACATTTTTATCGGCTGCAGGAGGTTTTATTTAAGTATTGATTTATTTTTGTAGTTGTTAACTAAAAAATTAAAACGGAAAAATGGAACATTGAGATACACTTCCCTCCATTGCATTTGTCCTCCCCCAAATTGCTAAAATAAGGGTTTGTTGCAGAAACGCTAAAGAGATAAATTGAGTGTAAACCTCCCAAAAACCAAACAAATTGAGTTGACAAACCTAAATCCCTTATGAATTTGACCCGTAAGAACGTAGAATATGTCTCTTTCCTCTAGTTGAAGCCCAACTAGTGTTTAAAGATCTTGTCCTTACTTCTCAGATTATGAGATGTATTGTTTATGTGGCAAGAGATGTAATATTTTGACAAGCATGGTTGCTAAGAATTCCAAAAGGAGATTTATCATGTGCAAAATGTTTGGAATTACTAGAGTTTATGATAATTTCGAATAGATTGATGATGCTTTGTGTGAGAGGGCGAGGTCTATGCTAGTTGGACCCTTGGAACTGAAATAAACAAGTTGTAGAAGCTTAGGGAAGAAATGAAAGCTGAGAAAGAAAATGTTAGGGTTTTGAAGGAGAAGAACAAGAGGTTGAAGATGTAGTTGAATGGCCATCAGATAAGGAAGAGACTAATAAAGTGCGAGGCAATTGTATTTGTAGTTGTTGTTGCTGTATTGTAGAGGTGTGGGGGGAAGTTGTCTGAACTAAAACTAGGTTTGATTATGGAAGTTGTAGTTGTAGTTGTAAATTGTATGTGAAAGTAAGCTAGATTATGGTCGTTGTAGTTGTAATCTTTATTTTCCTTTATTGTAATGCAAGTTGAAGGCAATGAAAATATGAAATTGGTGCATTTTGTTCTAGTGTTGTTGATATGTGCATAGTTTGCTTGATAATAAAGAAATAGCTATTATTAATGTAGTTTATACTAAGTAAACATGAAAGTAACAAACATTACAAGAAACCTAATGACCCAAATTGAAACTGGTCATTGTAATTGAAAGGGAATATGCAATGGGTACATAAGTTTGTTCACATTTGATTAAGTAGTAAAAGAACAGAGTGCACTCTATTTTAACCCTAACCCATATGTGCACTTATACAGAGTGTATGTCCAAAATGTGTAAAAGACATATTCCTCAATTTCTACTGACCTGTGTCTACTACTACCATCATTAACGTAAGTTGTTGTATAAAAGCTGGACAAAACAAAAAAGGACATTAACATTCCCAAACTGCCAAGCCATTACACTGATCCGAGACCACATAGGCCTTCTTTGGGAATAATACTATCTTCATTCTCCCTAACCTTCTCAGCTATTGCCTCCATGCTAAGGTAGCAGGCTTAGGAGGCCTTTGTGAGGTAGGTGCTACTGATGGTGCCGTAGAGTCTAGGATGACTTTATTTGATTTGGATGTTTTAAATGTACATAGGGAAGACTTAGGCAATCCAACCTTTGGGCATAGTTGAGAAGGCTTCCAATGCAAGCAACAAAACACATAAATTACATGATTAACGTAGGGCATAGTTGAGGAGCATGTTTGATTAGTTAGCTGAGTAGATGTGCTCCTCTTGACTCTCTTCTGTTTAGGGTTTCTTATCTACAAAATATAAGCACACGTCTTAAAGTCTATTACAAACAAGTAGCAAAGAGTGCAAGATTTCTTCTTATTTAACTTAAACTTGGATGACCTTTGGGCCCATGTGGTCTTATTATGCCCTTGCCTAGCACAATTTGAACAGTGCATCTTGACACCATCATTTCTAACCTTTCCATATGTGGAGCCCTTAATGCTCTCCCCTACTTTAGGCCTTTTTTGAACTTGCAAGTGGTTTTCTTCTTAGGCTTGAAGTATGGAGATATGATCACTTTACTAGGGCCACTTTGCCACATATCATCCCTATTTATAGGTCCCAAATTATGGAAGTAGGTTATCTTAAGTTACTCAGTGGAGTAGCACTCATGGACAAAATTTACAGGGTTTAACCTTTGTTCCCTCGTAACAACAATAGCATGGGAACAAGGGAGACCACTAAGCTCCCATGATTTACATGAACAAGTCCTCTTAGTCAACCTTATAATAAAGGCATCTGTGACACTACAATGCCCACTGCCAACCCTGGTTGCCTCCTAAAACCTAGCATTCTTTGTTCTTTTCTCCAATTTCTTTAGAATCCTCGGTGTAATTAGCTACTCTAAAGATGTTACCCATTGTTTTTTTTTTTTGATGCAATTTTTTTCATAACATGCTTGAATATTCCTTGAGCATTGAAACAATAGGCATGTATCTAGCATCCATCATGAAGGCATTAAAAATATCAATCGTATTATTTTCTACTGATTCACATTTTGCATGTGGCTTGAAATACATCCTATAGAAATGTTGCACCCCTTTTTTCTCCAAGAATTGCCAACTAGTTATATATAAGTCTTGCATTTCCTTAATATGTTTTTTCAAATGTACTTCATGGGCGGTCTTTGCAATGTTTCAGAATACATTCGCTATATTGCACTCTCTTCCATTGATTTCTTAAGTTGGCATGCACATGCCTAGCATACAATCTATGCTCAGTGGGAGGTAGCTACGTCATACTGCAGTCAACCAACCCTAGAAATGCATAAATGAATGTTTAATTTGCAACCAATCATAAATAATTGTAATTAACCCAAAAATTAAAGATAATAAAAAGTTAACAAGAATAAAATTCTTGCCTTCTATTGCTTAGAGATAATAGTCCAACCTTATCCCTCACCCATTTCCAAGTCTTCTTACAAGTGGTTTAATAACTATCCGCAAGTCTCTTTGTTCTCAATCTGTGTACTACTCTAAGCCACATGGTACATCTGGCCATTTGCATCTCTTCATACTGCACAAAATAGCTGATCATCCGATGATTCCTTTAAGAAGCATGCATCTAATAATAGGACCATTCGAAGCCCCTTGAAGAATGCTTTCTTCAATGATCCTAGGTATATATCAAGAAATCTAAATATGTATTTCCCCTTGTACACCTCCACATATAATCCTTGATCTACCTAACCTGACCCTTGTAATCACCTATGATAAAGTCCAAAGCCTTTCTCCTAGCCCTTCTACATATAGAAAGTGTGACATTGTAGTCTGCTTCTACGTCATAATACTTTTAAGGTCCACTACTCTTATAGTTGGCTGCAATCTGAATGTCTTCTTGTAAAGGTCAACAAGTTCAGTCAACCAATCACATAACATATGTCTCTTCCCAAGCTCAAACTTAAAAGGGATACATATGTGAGGTGTATCCATTTTCCTTACTTGAATAAATGCCTCATTGGTCATCTTTGATGCCCGTAGCCTCTATTTACATCTCTTGATCAAGTAAAATACTTGTATCCTACCTTTGTCACTCTTCTTAAACTCCAAATGTTACCCTCCAATTATTCTGTAGTTCCCAAATGCTTCGTTCAGTTGTTTCTTCTCCCTAAATGTCATCCCAACTTTTCTATTACTAGAGGATGTGCTATAGTACCTTGGGTACCACTCCTTTTCTTTTTCCTACTGTTCTTATTCCCATCATTGGCATCTTCACTCTCACTATTGGGGCTATCTAGGTTGTTTGAATCTTGATACATCTCCTCTATCTTGACATGCGTCCTGTTTCTCATAATGTACAACATCCTTCTCACTTTCAACGACCTCTTTCAGCTTTCATTTTATGTCCCTACCTTTTCATAAATCATCATCATCATCATCATAACAAAAAACATCATCGCCCTCTAACCATAACCCATCAACATATTTATCATCATTATCTACAAAGTAATCATCATCTTTAATACTATTCACCTCCTTATTCCCTCCTCCTTCTTTAGCCTTGTCATTGTCTATGTGCTGAACATATACATAAACATACTCAAACTTTGTCAACAACCCTATTAGATATCTCACCTTTGCATCACTCTCAATTGCCACCAACCTATCCTCAAATGACAAGTCTGGCTGATAGAAGTAAATACCCTATATTCTATTCTCCGAATACCTTAATTTTGACACAATCTCCTTTATAACACCGACACTTGAATAGTTAGGGTCTGGCTCTACCTTAATACACTGACACTCAGTGTACATTAAATTAGGCAGCCTTTGACATTCCCTCCCATGAAATACTTGGAATTTACCAAAATTAGATGATGCCATTATAGGTATTAAGCACTACAATTATCAAAAATTAAACAAAATCACCAATCACCAACTTCCATTATATTTTTAAGCTAACAGAGCAGCAGGGTTTCCAGAAGTAGGAATTTTAGTTTTCCATATAATTCACTCATTTATTAAGGACGCTTAACATAAATTTAGTAATAACATTCTTCACAACACCAAAATTGACACAATCAAGTCATAAATTCTTCAATATGCAAGCATTCCAATTTTCACAAATACATTGACAAAACCCTAATATTTACCTCAAATTTTGCTGATCTACTAGCTCAATCCACTTCTTCTACATGATCGATTGTACTTCTATTCTTCTACCTCTAATGCATCTCATAATCTCAATTTTAGCATTCCATGATTTTGAGAAAGCACGAGTCTGACAAAGTAGTAAGAAGCAAAACCAACAACTTTGTTTTGGAGGGGAGAGAAATAGACAAAAACACATTTTCTTTAAATTCCCTTTTTCAATGATTCCTCCAAGCTAAATTGTGCGACTTATTAAAGCCGCTTTTAATGGCAGTAATTAATTATCTTAACTTGTTCAGTGGCAATTGA
>NCQV01055254.1:4354-15052 GCA_002740545.1 Lophocereus schottii | reverse complement strand
AGGAAAATGTTCAAGTAAGCTTCCTTTTTAGGCAAGCTCCTATCATTAGCTAAGTACCCTTAATCTCAGGCGTCCTCTTTCTGATTCAAGGGCTAGGATTAGAAGGGTCTTTCATCGTTAAAAAAAAAATAAAACAAGTATCAGCCGAGGGGTTTCGAAAATAGCAGGACAGTTTCCATCAATTCCAATTTCAGCGTTTCTCTCTCTACCCAGTTTCTCTCTCAAACGGTCGTCTTACTTTCTCTATTGCTGAGCCCTTACGGCGTCTCTCTCTTGCGGTCTGAGGCTCTCGGCCGGCAACGGTGTTCGCCTGAAATCACAGCCAAGTCGCTGCCCCTTTCTTAATCGCCCGAATTCGAACCCCCCACACGCCTATGAAATTTCTTTGCTTGAAGTTTACTGGGCATGGCCCGCTCGTCGGAGTTTCGATGTCCACTCACCGGTGTTGTCCTCACTCACCGGAGTCTGAATCACCCCATTAAAAGTACCTGTACTGGAAACATGTAAGCGTTGAATATACCTTGTATTTATTAGTTATGTGGAGTTTAATCTTGACTTCTGAGTAGTTTGTGGTTTTCAATTGTGTAGAAAAAGCTATTGGTCAATATACATCGAATATTGAGTAGTGTGTGATTTCAATTTTGAATTGAGCCAAATTTCTCATGTTGGCTCATTGTTTTCTTCTGCCTAATGTTTAGAGGTTGCTTGAATGAATTGCTATTGAAGTACGTGTATTCTTGAATCAATTGCAATTAAAAGTTATAGTTCTATGGTTTCTCAATTTCTGATGTCTAGATTCATAGTACCTCTATGCCTGAAACAATTTTTATCATTATGTGGTTTCGTAACTTGTGATGTGTAGTTTCCTTATTTCTATCTTTTGTTGAATACATATCTAAAATTGTTACATATTAAATTTATATGTCATTACCTTTATAGGTTACAATATGGAAGCAACTCTTGAAGGGGTTGAAAAATTCAAAAGTTGTGCACGTGTTATCAAACAGTGGGTCCCCTTTTACGAGGAGCAGTTGAAATCGAAAGAAGGTTTGGAATTTTCCAACTTGGAAGAGTGTGAGAACTTTTATAAATCTTATTTTCATCATGTTGGTTTTTGCATTTGTAAATGGTGATCTAAGAAGGGTAAAGAAGGTATCCAAAGGTTTAAGTATTATGTGTGCTCTAAAGAAGAATTTAGAAGAGCTTTAACTAATGTGAATCCCATTCAGAAAGTGAAGTTGACTAGGGAGGGTTGTAATGCAATGGTTGTGTTTAAAAAAACAACAAATGGGACATTTGTTCTTTTCAAATTTCATGAAGGCCAAATGCATCTAGTTGCCACTCCTAGAAAGCGTCAAATGCTAAATTCCAATAAGGGTGTGAATAGTGTGCATAGGAATGTATACAAGTCACTTAGTCGTGCTAATATTGACCCTTCTAAAGCTCATCGTATTCTAAAGGAGCAAGATGGTGGCATTGAAAATGTTGGATTTAGTAAACAAGACTTAAAAAAACTTTCAAAGAGACTTGAATGCATTTATTAAGCATGCTAATGCACAAATGTTTTGTTGAGAATTTTAGGAGAAAGCAAGAGGCTCATCAGTCATTCTATTTTGCATACGAGTTAGTGGTTGATGGCACACTTAAACATGTGTTTTAGGCAGATGGTATTACAATATTAAATTATTCACTATATGGTGACGTGGTCTCTTTCAATACAACATATAATACTAATCGATACAGAATGATATTTGCTCCGTTCACTGGGTTGGATAACCATAGATTGCGAGTCACATTTGGGGTTGCATTCTTTGGGAATGAAAAAGCAAGATCCTTTAAATGATTGTTTGATAAGTTTCTAGATACAATGGGAGGTCATATACCTATTTGTCTTGTTAATGATCAAGATCCTGCAATGAAGGTAGGAATGAAAGAAACGTTTCGATCAACTACTCATAAGTTTTGCATTTGGCATATCATGAGAAAACGATTTGAAAAGGTGGGATGCTCTTTGAACAGTACCATTGACTTCCTTGCCCAATTCAAATCATGTGTGTACAACTCAGAAACTCCAATATAATTTAAACAAGAGTGGCAAATGATTATCCAAGATTTTGGATTGCAAAATACATGGTTGTCTCATGTATATGATATTCAAGATATGTGAATACCTGCTTATTTCAGGGATTTGTTTTTGAGAGCATTGTTGAGAACGACATCTAGATCTAAAAGTGAGAATCGATTCCTCAGCAATTTCACAAATCAACATTTGAGTTTAGTTGAGTTTTGGATGCGATTTGAGAGTGCAATGAAATTGCAAAGGCATAGTCAATTGGAGGTAAACAATCAAATCTCTTCTTCACTTCTTATATTGAAGACCACTGAAGATTTAGAGAGATATGTAGGTGAAATCCTTGCTTACGCTAATTTTTATAAGTTTCAAGAGCAATCTTGGAATGCTTTTATGGATTGCGAGGTTGAGGATAAGCAACCAATAGATAAGGGGCTAGTGATTACTGTAGTAGATAATAGCCGAAATAGGGCTATTAAGAGACAATTTATACATAAACCCCTCTAATCATTTGGCACATTGCCATCTAAGATGTTTGAATGTGAAGGCATTCCTTATTGCCAAATTTTGTGTGTTTTGAAGGGAAAGACATTGCATGAATTACCATCATATTATATTTTGAACCAATGGACTAAAATGGCAGCAAGCAAGCCAATGTTTAACGTCGATAGCACTCTTTTAGAGGGGCACTCTCAAATGCAGCACAAAGGGAAGCTAATTTCAAGAAATTGGTTAAACTTCTTAGATTGTATGCAACCAACTGGAAGGGACCTAGAAAAGCTCACCACTGTTAGTGAAGGTATTTAAAATGTTCGGAAAGAAGTGAAGGATTTACGTGGTACTACAAGTAAAAGCAAAATAAGTGAATTAGAATTATTTATTGGATTGAGTGCTCCTGAGCAAATATATGTTCTCCCACCTAAACAATGCAATAACCAAAGATGTGGGAAACGACTTAAAGGTGGAAAAGACAAAGCAATGGAGCAACAAGCGAAAAGGTTGAGACTTTTTAAAGCTTGCGGACAACAAGCTTGCCATAATAGCCGTAATTATCCCACCAAGCTCTTCTAATTTCAGGTAAAACAAGGTTCCTCTAATTAATTATATGAATTAACTAATACAATGATTTTTTTCCTACATTAATTATTTCTTCTTTGTTATTTAGGTTGAAGCTCTCTAATGTGTGTGATATAGATGAATGGAACTCCCAAACTTGCAAGTAGCAGAATAATCAAGTCAAGTGAACAACACGGAGATGTACAAGTGTATTCAATCAGTTAAAGTGAATGTTGAATTTGTAGTGTTTCTTGTTTGCAATGTTCTGGTTGTGTTTGAATTTAATGTTTAGGAGTTGAAGTACCGAGCTTCCCAATTCCTGGATTAATTTATACAATTATGTTTGGTTCTGGGAATAGCATGGGTTCATATGAGATGTTAAGTGCAAGCTTCATACATTGTGGGGGCTAATGAGTGCAAACAACTAGGTCATCTAGATCATTCTTTGTAGCCTATGTAGGATTTGAATCCACTTCTTTGTGCAATTGCACATTGCTCTATCATTAAGCTAATAGGCTTTATCCAAAATAATAGCTAAGTAGTAAGCCATACCATGCAACCAAACTCATCCAAATTCACAATTTCAGAATCACATCCAACAAATCCAACCATAATATAAGCAACAGGAAACTAGATATCCCACCCTCATTGCATCGTCTAATCTTCTTTCATTGTAAATGTCATTTATAAGAACGCTCTAAGTGACCACATCTGGTTCATATCCTTTACTCCTCACTTCGTCTAGGACCTACATGACCTGCTTAACTCCACCTTCCTTGCAAGCTGCTGCGATCAAAATCGTGTATGTGACAACATCTGGGCCAACACGTATCCTATTAAGAAGCCTAAGAGCATTATCAAGCTCCCCAGTTTTGCAATTCCCATCAATTAGAACGTTATACATTATCACATTAGGACCAATTCTGGATTCCTCTAGACCCAAACATTGAGTCAAGAAAGATCCTATATAAGCAAAAATTGGTAGGAACCCTAGTGCAATCACATAGTCATAAACCTCAAACAGAAGAAACGAAACAAAGGGCTAAAAGAAATGATAAAATTCTGCATAACACAATGAACAATAAACTGATAAACTTAACAGAAAGAGCCCATGGTTTTCATTGAATCTCATATCAAACGAAGCTAATTGAAAGCTTAAAAACTGAATTAGAGAGAGCCCATGTCCTGAATAAAATGAACAAGAACAACTTTTGGGCCCTCCATCATGGTGTACGATAGGCGGACTACTCAATTCATTAACGACTACCAAGCTAATTGAAAGTTCCAAAGGTGAATACATTAGTCCCAAGTTCACACAAACACAATGATCACTTGCAATTTAACTAATTTCGTATCCTGCATCAAACCAACAAACCTTCAATTTTCATAACCATTAGAAAATATTTATTACACAGATTCGCACAAGCAACAAATCATACAGTCAACACCTAATCAATTAGTCAAAGCTAAATGCATCCCCAATTTGCATAACCAAATCTAGGAAATAAATGTTGGAAGTTAAATGCATCACTTTCGCATAGCCAAACAGCCCTAAATCTGGCAGAACCGGATTCAAGGTGTGGATTCGCCAGCGACCACGCAGATAAGCAACACCGGTGAGCTCTCCTTGCCGATAATTGGCATTAATTCAAATTCCGTCGAGCTGGCCATGCCTAGCAAACTCAAAGCAAAGAAATCTTGCCAAAGTGTGGGGGGTTCAAATTCAGGCGATTAGGAAAAGGGGGCGCGACTCGGTTGCGACTTCAGGCGAACACCATCGCCAACCGGGAGGCTCAGGCAGAGAGAGAGAGAGAGAGAGAGAGACGTCGTGAGGGCTCAGGCGGAGAGCAAGAGAGAGACAACCGTTTAAGAGAGAAAGGGGCTAAGAGAGCGAAACGCTAAAACTAGAATTGAAGGAAATTGTCCCGCTGCTTTCGAAATTCCCCCGAGCTGATATTTGTTTTCCTTTTCTTCAAAATGCTGAAATGACCTTTTTAATCCTAACCCTTTAATCAAAAGTGGATGGCTGACATTAAGGGTGTTTAGCCAATGATAGGAGCTCACTCAAAGCAGGGTGCTCACCTGAACCCACATATATATATATATATATATACACACACACACACACACAAACACACACACACACATACACACACACACACACACACACACACATATACATATATATATACATGTATAAATGTGTGTATATATGTGTGTGTGTGTGTGTGTGTATGCACATATATGTAAATATATATAGACATAAATATATTTATATACTGTAATAGCCTGACTGTATATCATATTTATTTATCTAATTAAGTTATGTCATTAATTTTTGACATTTATTTATCTCATTTAAATACCCGGTTAGGAGAATTTATTTTGGGCTCCACTTTGCAATTTGAGTTTCATTTATATAACAATTTAAGGTGAATCAATATTCGGCCCCGGTAAATATGATTCGTTGATAAATTATCTTTTTTAATGTCAGCAAGATGTAATTTTTGACCATGCAAAATTTGGGGACAAATTCATTTAGTTTGGCCCAATTCATTTGAGTCCGAATTTCTGGCTGATTGATTTTGGGCTCAAATTGTGGCTCCCAAATTTTGATGCAATTAAATTAAGCTAATCACCATCATATGCACTAAACTTTGATTAGCAAAAAGCCACTTTATGGGAGATTAAAAGCTAGCCAAGTGATTTTGGTTCATTTCTAACCAAGCAAAACACACACACATCTCTCTTCTTTCTCTCTCTTTTTCAAGGTCAAGTAAGTAACCCTAACTTTGTCTCTTTGGGTCTTTTTCATTTTGATTTTTGTTTATGTGATTTGAGTTTGGATCATGTTCTTTGGATGGAAATAAGGGTTATTTTGATGTTTTTAATTGTTGATTAAGTTTGGAGAATGCTAGGATTTAGAGTTATTCATGATCATACAAGTTTAAGATTGGAAGAATGTTTTTCTTGGATTGTTTGTGTTTGATTTGGTGGTTTTAATCTCTAATAATGTTTATGAGGGTGTTTTTGGTGATTTTGGATGAGATGAAGAGGAAGTAAGTTCGTTACAAGCTAAGGTTTTTGGCAAGTAATGCATGGTTTGAAATATTTTGATATCAAGCATGTTGTTTGATTAAATTTTGTTGCAGAATGAATCTTTGATGCATTCTGTGACTTGGAAAAAATGATTTGGTGTGATTTTTGTATAAAGGGGTGAATTATGGAAATATCCCTAATTGATTCAAAAGTGGTTCATTTGTTCATTTGTGCAAGCAAAGGTGATTATGGGTGTGTTTGGACTGATTTTGTAAAGGGAGGAATTGAAGGACAAATGTAAAGATAATTATGGAGTATTTTGAGGCAAAATGGTAATGTAAGATGATGAGAAGAACCAAGTATTGTTTAATGTTGTTAAGGACCAGTTTTAGAGGGAAATCATGTGGAAAACAAAGGATAAAAGCATGGACAGTAGGCTGTAGATAGACCAAAAATAGGGGCATGTTTATGAGCAAACTGGTACTCGCTAGGTAGTCAAAAATTGTATTTTTGGTGGGCACGTAGATCAATGCGTTATCGTCTAAATGCCTTTTAAATCACCTCATTCCGACTTCTATGGACAAAGTTATGTCTATTTTTCTATGACTGTGTAGGATAGACCTAAGCAGTGCACAGTTGTGATTAAGCCTAATTTCAAGAACCGTGTTGTGGTAGTTGGGCTTTGCACTGTAAATGAAAGTGTCACAGAACTTCTTGATCTTTTCATATTGGGGTTTTATAGCTCAATTGGAGGTCGGAGGTGAAAGTTATGAATTCCCTAAGTTGGACCTTGAATTGTTAACAACTCTGATTGTACTCAGAAGCTTATTTGGTTTGGAAAACTAAGCTGTGTGGTATGTGCAATGAAATTGAAGAAGTGAGGAGATTAATAACTCCAGATCAGTGTTTTTTGGTCCAAACTAGTGTGTTTAAAGTTATTCTGAATCTATCACCACTCTAATTGCCCTCAAATCTTTGTTACCCATCTTAGAAATATGAAAAATCCGTGATTAATTATAGCCATCACAGTCTTTCTTTTATGATCTCAATTACTCTACCTTGATCAGTTTTACTCCAACATTATTTCACATTGAGTTAAATTACCTTAATTCATTTAGTTTTCAAATAATGTTGGTAGAAGTTATCTTCTATTGAATTATTTGAGTTATAGATGTCTTTTAATGAATTTCTATTACAGTCACAAATTATGAAAGTCAACATTATTTACTAATTACATATATCTATAATTATATTTCTTAAATAGAAATCGAGGCCTAGTATATCATTTCCCATTGTGCATAAGTATTATTAAGTGAGATTGCATTCTAAAGACTTCAGGCACATTCATTGCTTGTATCTCTAGAAATCAGCACGTGTTTATCAAAATCATAATATTTTGGTAAGTACATCAATGAATCAGTTTAATCATTAATTTGTCATATAATTAGCAACCCCATCAGTTAACAGTTACAGGACGTTGCCCTTCAGTTACCTACGTGGCTTTAGGCCAGGTCCCCTAATCGGCTTGGCAGGCGTACACCTATCCATAGATCGTAACAGTATCAAGGGTTCACTATTAGATAATAACTAGCAATTACAGTTTACATTCATCTTATTCACTGTTTTGACTTAAAATAAACTGCAAAGTGTGTGCTCAACCAATTTATACACTGATAATTTAACAGCATAGGAATGCATGTACTGAGCTTCGGCTCACAGTTCAAAATATTTTCAGGCTTTGCTTTAGGCAAATGCTCAGTAAATTACCCTCATGCTAGCAAGTCAGCCGAAAAGCATGCTAGCGAGTTAGCCAAAGCGAATAAGTAAGCTAGGGATACTTGGATGAATCAATAGTGATATAGACCATGCATACCTTGGAGCCGTATTTTGTAATCTTCAGTATATGGAGGTGTAAACTCTGCAGTGAATTGCTTTTCTGTAGTGTATAAACCTTATATTAGTTAATTAGTGAATGTATATGGTCGAAGTTATGCCTAACTATGTTATTTCTAGTACACTTATAGCGATCCTTGTCTTTTTAGGATGGTGGTAATGCCCCGATCATTGGGTTTATCAGTTGTAATGGAAAGAATTAGAATAGTAATTGCAAACAGTGAAACATGCTTAATTAGGGGGCGATATAGTTTTAGTATCAGAGCCAGATTGATTTTTTTGATGGGATATGGAGTATGGAGAGTAGAGATTGAAGGGTGAGACGGTTGTTTAGTGAATGTTGTTAACATATCATTAGAGATTTATAACAGTAGAGATTTATAATAGTAGAAATGCTTGTTTATCTCTCCCATGTTCTTCACTTATATTCCTCCTTGTTAGATGGATCCATATGCAGTGAATATAGTCAGGTACTTTTGTGACCATTTGCATCTCTTTACTACATGCTAGCATGGTAGTCCACTTGTATGACCTCTATTACAAGTTTCCTAGCCGCAGATGTGGTCCATACCTCTATAGATAATTGTGGTCAATACCTAAAGTTGCCCCTTGGAGTTCGTCATTAACGTTATAGAGTTCATAGCCTTAATGGGCACATTTGAATAAAGTTTATGCAGATCGTTATAATCTATGGGGAATCCTCCTAAGATATATGAGCATACTTAACATTGGGGTATCATACGGTGTAAGAGATGAACCCTTATGTACAATCTTAGTTTGACTGTTCTAGTATTCGATTATGTATACCTTACTCGGACAAAGGAAGGGTTTGATGAGGCCCACATCAGGACAGAGAGTTATGTGAACTAGACTTTACCATAGTGAATATATATAAGCATATGAGCATGCGTTATCAAGCTAACAAAAGTGGTAGACTCCATGTTATTACATTTTAGTAAGCATATCAATGATTACATGGAAACAATGTAGACAGCATAGTAACATTACCAGGAAACAAGGTAGTAAATAAGTGAGATACTAAGGTGGTGGAATTATTTTAGTGTTAAGAGCAATGGAAGTAACTTCTAGAGTATTCATTTTAACAAGAGTTTTCATGGGGGTATGTAGGATGTAAGGGAAAGGACCTGAAGAAGTGATATGTATGCACACCTGTTACGTTCACTTTGCTAGTATGGACATCATACTCTTAAGGGATTTTTAGAGATGTAGTACGTACTTTATTTGTGAGTTATTCAATGACCCAGTATTGGATGAGGTAGAGAATCGATGAAGTATGGCACGCCATATCTTTTATTGCTTGAATCTTGTATCCTTAACCATGTTCACTTACCAGCTTCTGTTATATCATTCTCCATAAGAGATGAGGATACAGAGACCATTTAGAGAGAATATTGGATTAGATTGCTTTGTTCAGAAGGCGCTAGTTTAGGTTAACTCATGACATCGCAACAGAGTTGTAGAGCGAATGGATCACATGAGGTTCCAATTTAGCCCAACACTTGGGTAGCTTTTCTTATAAGCAACTCAAACCCAAACAATCATGATCATTTACCTCACTGCTTATATAATGGAGCCTATAATGATCCCCAGTGTGCATGCCTGTGTAATTTACAATTCTCCCAAGAATATTTGATCCTCTCCACTTACAGTTCAGTCATTGTTGTGTTCATATTTCACTATCACATACTCTAACTCCTTGTTCCTATTCACTTGTTGTTTGTAAAGCCTCATGTCTGATGACCTCAACAGAGTTTAGCAGAGCTAAAGATTTAAGGATCATTGTGGGCTATAAGGTGTTCGTGACCTATGCTGGACCAGTTGAATGAGCCATTGGCTATAAGTTAATATGTATGGGTACATGTTTTCATTTATTTAGGAGTTGTATTATATGTTCATTTCTCTAATTTGTTCAAAGCTTGTAATTGTGTACTCCAGGTGTGTAGACTGTTGAATTATGAACTTCGGGGTGTGGCCATTGAACTATTAAAATATTTCTTTCCATTTCAAGTATCTATTGTAAGGCTTGAAGCCTGAATTTGGTGAGTTGTAGGCAAAATTTTATCCATTTTATCCTAGGATTTAAGGGTTTCATTAAGGCACATTAGCATATTTGATGTCGAACATAGTTATGTTTAAAACCCAATGTGGAGATGCCTTTTGCACCTTCCGAAGAGATTATTACATGATCAAGGTACATATACCCCTCTAGATAGGGAAGATGCCTTGTGGGGCTATATCTTTAGGTTGACTCAATATGCGGTGGACATTATAATGAGTATTTATGTCTGTTGATGACAGTTTAGTAGCTTATGGTATGTCACTCGATATTATATGGGTTGTATTTAGTGTGATCAGTTGTCATGAAAAGGGAACATCTGTTTTTATCATTAAGCCCTTACTTTGGCAATGCTCCTATTCCATCTAGTGATTGACTTACCTCTTCCCTAGTCCTTAGATTGTTCAGGGTATCATTTCGTGGCTCATAGCACTCACCTGTTCTATAGTAGTTCTTTGTCTAGACCATTTGCTTTAAGGGCCTTATCTGACATCTAAACCATGCCAAGTATCACTTACCTTTTGCAAGAATGCTTTTTCATATAGTATTTCTTGTAATGGTT
>NCQV01055231.1:11648-28408 GCA_002740545.1 Lophocereus schottii | reverse complement strand
TCAAGGATATATTATGTATTGGTGCTGGTAACATTTAACTGAAGGAAGAAAAAGTAGAAGATATCCTGATAACTTGTAAATTTAGATATGTTTTCCTGAAGAATTATTAGGAGTGCTCCATAAAGAGCAATTGATTATGAGATTGAATCAATCCCTAATGCTCAATCTATCTTCGAAACCCCATATCATATGGCCCCAATTGAGCTTAAAGAACTGACGTTTCAGTCAGAGGAGTTATCACAGAAGATATTATCAAACCATCCAAGTGTACCATCATGGGATGCCTGGTTCTATTTGTAAAGAAGAAGAATGGAACCTTGAGGTTATGTATTATTTTCATAGAGATGAACACAATCACCATCAAAAACAAATACCCATTGCCCAAGTGAATGACTTGTTGATCAACTGCAAGGACCAAGAGAGTCTTCTTCAAGATTGATTTGAGGTCAGGGTACCATCAACTTAGCATTATATATGAATACATTACTAAAACCACACTACGGACCATGTATGGGTCATGATAAATTCACTGTGATGCCTTTTGGAATAATCAATGGCCCTGCGGCCTTTATGGATCTTATAAATAGAGTTTCAGAACATATATAGACAAGTTATGGTGGTGTTATAAAAACAAATTATCTTGAAATACTCTAAGGATAGAGATAAGCATACTGTTTATTTGAGACAATGTTATAGACATTAAGGGAACATCAATTACATAGCCAATACAAAAAGCATGAGTATTGTTATGGAATAAATGGTTTCAAAGGAAGAGATTAAGATTGAATTGTAAAAAGGTCAAAGCAGTTACAAAGTGCTCAAGACCCACCAGTGTATTGAGATTAGAAACCGTATGAGTTTAGTAGGGAATTGTCGAGTTCAAAAAGGAATTGTCATATAGTGGTACCTTATTCCTCCCAACAATTCAAGTCTTATGGGTGGTACCTTACTCATAATCCAGGTGCACTGAGAATTTAAAAATACATTACTTGTAAGGGGTACCTTGTGTAATCTATACTGGCCATCAGAGTTTGAAGTATGTCTTCTTACCCATAATCCAGGTGCACTGAGAATTTGAAAACACATTACTTGTAAGGGGTACCTTATGTAATCTATACTGGCCATCAGAGTTTAAAGTATGTCTTCTCTCATAAGAAGCACAGTCTACATGAAACATCAGTTATGGCAAATCCACTGTCAACCAAGAACTGGAAATATTGCGGTGGATGCCTTGAGTAGGAAGGCATAACAACCTATGAACACTGTAGTGATTACTCAACTGAATTTCTTGAGAGAGCTCCAGGACTTGCACATTCGATTAATGTCACACTGGAAGGCAAATGTTCAACTGCTGGCACTTACCTTACATCCCTCGCTAATGGGAGAGCCTAGAGTGAATCAAGATAGTGATCCTACGCTTCAAAGAATAAAGCAAAATCCTAAGAAAGCATAGCTTAGAGGAGGCTCATAATACTCGCTATTTGGTGCACCGAGGGGGCACCAATCTGTGCACAGATTTGAGGCAATATTTTTATGATACAAGACGAGAATAGAAATGGCAGAATATATGGATAAAGGTCTGATTTGCCAAAAAGGCCAAGGTAGAACACCAGCGCCCCGTAGGTGAATTGAGACCTTTAGAAATTCCCACTTGGAATTGGGATTTCAATGGACTTTGTCATGGGATTCTCTCAGATATAGTGTCTGATAGAGGTCAGAGATTTTAAGCCTGTTTTGGCATGCACTTCAAGGAGCCTCTGGAACTAGATTGAACTTTGGCAGTTCTTATCATCCTGAAACGGATGGGCAAGCATCTAAACTATCAATGGATCAACTCTTCCAAGTTGGCGCCTGTAGTGTTTCACGACCAACATTTGCATTTGAAGAAAGTATGGAACTCCCAGTAGTCAACATTGTGATAGCACTAGCAGAGAATCCTTCATTAAATATTAGGACAAAATGGCGGCAGACATTGACAACAAATCATTTTATGGGTCGTGAAGATCTTCTTCAACATTTAATAAGGCGGCATATCTCAGAAGACTCTTGAAAGCATACCATTGGAACCAACAGAAAAGTTCTGTTGATAAACGAAGGAGATTCCTAGAATTTCCGGTATATGACAAAGTTTTTCAGAAAGTCTCACCAACTAGAGATATACGGAGGTTGTAATACAACCTAAATTGCGATAAGATCTTTTGAACCATATCAGTTCATGGAAAGGTCAAATTTCATAACTTGTCTACCAGATCTGCCTATATAACTCAAACATATGCATAACATGCTCCGTGTTCCTTACCTTACAACTCAGGTAGTACATTTCAGATCCTGACCATGCTATCATAATCAAATCCATTTCAGTCATTGAGGGTCTTGTGTTTCAAGAGCATCCAATTTATTTATTGGATCATAGGATTAAGCAGTTCAGTATTCAGCAGATACCTTAAATCAAATTACTTTGGGTAAACCTCCCCCCCCAGAAACTACCTTAAACACTGAGGATCAAGTGAAAGTCACCTACCCATATTTATTTGGGATAACCTTGTATGTATTGGCAACGTTCATAAGTTTCGAGGGCGAAACTTTTTAAGAGGGGCAGGCTGTAATAGCCTGAACCTAAATCATATTTATTTATTTAATTAAACCATGTTATTTATTTTTCACATTTATTTATCTCATTGAACCATCCCAGTTGGGAAAATGCATTTCGGGCTCCACTTTGCAATTCAAGTTTCATTTATCGGACCATTTCGGGGAAAAATCGATAGTAGGTCTTGATATTTATGATTTAAAAGATTAAATTATTTTTCATAACATTACATTTAATCTCGAGCTTTGAAAAAATAAAAAATTTCGCAAACGCACTCAGTTTCAGTTCTTTCTCTAAACTGAGCCCGTTTAAGGCCGACTTTTACCTAACAAGACTTGACCCTTATTCGTTTAGCTAAACTCTCTTAATTAAACCTTAATTAAACTTAAAATCCTTGCCTTTTTCTACTTTCATTTTCAGCCAAGTAAAACCAAGTATAAATTGTAAATTTTCATTTATTTTCATTTTACACCAAGCATTCAAGACACTTTCTCTCTCTTCCCTCTCCTCCTTCTCTCTACATGGCTGCCAGCACCAATTCTAGTAGCAAAAACACCCCTCTTAGCCACCTTTTAACCACCAAACATCCACCACTTACCACCCCCAACCACCCTCTCACCCCCACAAACATCAAGGATCTTTCTTACCTCTTTTTCAATCACAAAGTGAGTGTTCTTTTCACCCCTATGCTGATTTTTGTTTTGATTCTTGATCTTGTTGGTTTTTGTTTCTTATTTTGGTTGTTTCAGTGATGAATTATGCTGTTTTTATGGTATTAAGAATCATATTGGTGATGGATCATGTTGGAGTTAAAGTTAGGGTTAGGGTTTTATCTTAAGCATGCAAGCTCCATGTTCAAGTGTGGAATTTTGATTGTTTTAAATGAGATTTTGTGATCTTTGGCATTGTTAATGAATATCAAGATGTTCATGCTGATTTATATAAGTAAAAGGGTGATTTTAGAAGGTGGTTATGTGAAGAAAAGATTGCAAATATGTGGTTATTGAGCTGTTAACAGACCTGAAACAGGGGCCACTTCGGGATTAAACTGGTACTGTTCAACACATCCAGAATTCATGATTTTTAGTGTGATACCTTGATGAGTTAGCTTTCAATAGGATTTGGAATTACTCAATTTGGAGATGTGTAGACAAAGTTATGACCAATTTACTCAAGACTGTGCAGAATACATTGAAATTGGGAACTGAACTAGAATAGTGACTTTACGGAAAAACGGCATTGATTGGGTCACTGAAAAATTGTGATTTGTGGTATGTGAATAGGTCAATGAGTTATTTTTCAAATGCCTTTTGAATCTCTTTAATCCAAGTTATGTGAAAAAAGTTATAGTCATTTTGCTACGACTGTGTAGATTGAACTGAAATTATACACATCTGTGTACTACCCTAATTTTAGGGACTTTACTGGATGAATCGTGATTTGTGTCCTAAATGAAAGTCTTAGTGGACATTATTAGCTTTTCATATTTGGGGTTTATATCTCAATTGGAGGTCGGTAGTGAAAGATATGGATTTTCCAATGCAGACCATTAATGGTAACATGAGTGAATGCAAAAATTGAGACATTTGAAAATATTATCAGAAGTTTCTATATAATATGGGTATTTTCAGAAGTTCAACAAGTTTGATTATGTACAAAAGCTCACTTGGATTGATAACTCAGTTAAACAAGTATGAAAATGAAATTTTGGAACTAAGCAGCGTAATAACTCAAAATCAGTGTCCTTTGGACCAAGTTAGGGTGTTATATGAGCTTTTATGAACCTCATAGCACCCGTTATAGCATAAACCATTTGTCACCCATTTCAGAAGCATTAACCATTCTATTATTCATTTCAGAAGCATCACACTTTTTATTATCCATTTTAGAAATATCAGAAACCTATATTTCATTTATATCAATTAAAATCTTTTCATTATCACCTCAATCATTTTCATTTGGTCTATTTGGCTTCAATTTAACTTGTCTTAACTCTAACTGATTTAAATCAGTTCATTTATGTATCCCATTTCATTACTCAATTTCTATTACACATACTTTTACTTACTCAATTATGCGAGTAAGGATCATTTACTGACTACACATACTTACAATGACATTTATGAAATAGAATTGAGGCCTAGTTATCGTTCTCCATTTTTCATAAGTGTTATGAAGTCAGAATTTATTTATCAAGTCAGATGACATTTATGAAACAGCTGACTTGTATCAAGTTAGATGACATTTTTAATGACTCAAGGTACGTGCATTGCCTGTATCTTTAGAAATCACAGTGTATTTATCAACGTTGTCATGTTTTGGTAAGTACATCAATGAATCAGTTACACAATGATTTATCAGATAATTAGTGACCCCGTCAGTTATCATCTATACGACATTCGCCCTTCAATTACCCGCGCGGTTTTAGGCCAGGTCCCCCTATCGGCTTGGCAGGTGTACACATATCTATAGATCGTAATAGTATCAAGAGGTTCACTATTAGATAATAACTAGCAATGCAGCTTTACATCATCTTGTTCACTGTTTTAACTAAATGAATTGCAAAGCGGACCCAATCAGTGTTTCAATGATAATTTAACATTACAAGAATGCATGTATTGAGCTTCGGCTCAGAGTTCGAAATGTTTTCATGTTTTGTTTTAGGCAAATGCTCAGAGAATCATCTTCATACTAGTAAACCAGCGCAAGAGAATAAATTAAGCAAGGGAATCTGGATGGACCAACATTGATACAGTGCATGCATATTTTTAGAGCAGTATATTGAAATGTTCAATGGATGCGGATACAGATTACATGGTGAATTGTTTATACTATGGTGTAAAAACCTCATGTTGATTAACAGTTGATTATTTATGGATTGATCAGGTGTGTATGTGTATGATTGAAGTTATGCGTAACTGTATTATTTAAAGCACTCATGTTTCAAGCCTGGTCCTTTTGGGCGGCGGTAATGCTCCTATCATTGGATTGTCTAAATGATAATTAAGGGAGTTATTAAGGAAAATGCAAGCAGTGAAACATGTTTAATTTGGGGGTGTTACAACTATTGTAATATGTAAAAATTTGCCAAAATTTCAATTTTAAGTGTATTAGAATCCAAGTAAATATAGATAATTTGTGATTGTATCTCTTGAAACTTTCACATTCTTATTGTGATATTGTTACTATCAAATTCACAAACAATTACTATAAGTAGAAAACTTATGAGATTTCTCATACATTGTATGAGTGCTTAACACTAGTTAATTTTTATATAGATCGTTGATTTGAAGATGTGACTAATATTGTTAATTCATTTAGAAGTAACTGCCTATAGTAAGCACATTTTAACTGAAAGCCCCTTCCCACCCCCCCAAAAACAAAGTAAAGTATTTTTATTCCTCATCTGTAGGGGTGGCAAAGGTCAGGTTTGGATCGAGTGAACCACAATCTACATCCATCACCCACTTTCGTCCACTACATCCAATCCATCTCTTATTTGCGAAAACCCAAACTAATCTAGTCCGTCCACCATCTGCATGTAAAAATGGGTGGATCGAGTTGTGAATGTGAGATGAAAGCTCATGTGTAGTATGTTAGTAAATGATACAAGAAAAATTAGGTTTTGCCTTTTGAGAACTTCTAAAAAGATATTTTAGCTATAAGAAATGAATAGATATTATATTTATCATATTGATTTTGATGAAATTATAAAATTAACAATATAATCATCTAGAAAAGGGGTCAAATTTAAAGGAAAAAAGTAAAAAATGAATTAATTACAAATAGAAGTGGAAGATTACTCGAATGATGGATCAGATAACAGATCAAATGTCCGAATCCCCCAATCCGTCAAGCCATCATCCATCATCCATATATTTTAGGTTTTCAACTGCTTTTTGAGGTTGGTTGGTATAGACATTCATTAGGTGTGGGTGAAATTCCCACCCTTACTCTTCTGAGCTCTTTTTCTATTCCTTGATAGATATCTTGTTCCTACATGACTAGTTATATTCCATTAGGTTTAGTAAACATTGCAAATCCCAGGGATGATTACTCTTTTGGAGATGATATCCTCTACTCGAGAATCAAAAGTAACTCACAGTAACTTTTTAAAAGAAATAATAAGAAATAGGGGAGGAAAGAGAAAGAAATGGAAGAAAAGCTCATAGATAGGGTATAAAATGAAACAACTAAGGATCAAACGAGTCAGGATCTTTAGAATTGGTGGAAAAAGTACAAAGAATTTAATTTATTTCTTGAAATGGAGCTTGGGCTTGGGTATGATTTTGTCTCTCCTCATGTATTAATCTTTTCAAGTATAAACACACTAATCTCTTTCCAGACATTGGTGGAAGCAAAACCATACTTGGTATAAAGAGGAGGAGAATAAGGTTCTTTTCATTATACCCATTAATCTATCTCTCTCCTCAAACACTATAAAGCCTTCGACTTCTAACCTGTGTCCATATCGCAATAAAATTCCCTAATTCTACATAGTTCACCTAGCCAATGTTTCTTCCTAGAATTTTTATAGTTTTTTCCTTTCATAGGTATAAGAGATGTTTAATAGAATAGAATATTTTGTTTAGCTAGAACGTATGGTAGAACCCCTTTTTCCTTTCACCGCTGATCCACACATATTAATCATTGCTCATCTTAGGTGATTTTGTATTATAACAATTCACCAATACTAGTTAAAAAAAACATGCAAAGGACCGTCTAGACTATGATGGGAAAGCTTTCTAATGCAATGCACTTTATGGGACTCAAGAAAAATGCTGCATTTCAGCAAAAGTTTGGTTTCAAAGCAGAGAATCAAAACGGTTTTCTAACACCTCTGGCAAGAACTTTGGCTGAAAGATAGCTTCAATAGAGGTGACATCAGAGCAACAATGGTGAGAGCAGGCTGAGGGCATTGATATTTGGAATGCCAATGGCAGAGTCCTAGTGGCTCTTATCATGGTCAACAATTGTGATTTATTGAGTAGACCAAAGTAATCGCGGAAGAGTGGGTTGGTGTTGAAGAGAGAGATAACGTATGCATCAGGTTATGGGTTACTAGTTTAAGCAACTTTTGATCAATCGCTTAGATTTATCATCTATAGTAATTGAAAAAAAATTAATTATGATAGAATTTTGTAACTATTTATTGGAGTTGAATTATTGGTAGTCTAGAAAAGGTTAAAATCTTCTATTATAGATTTTCTCCATTTACAAGACTCAAATATGAGATTTTACTTAAGTGGAGCAAGTTTCAAACCACTTAAGTCAACCTATATTGATGTTAATTCACTTTTAAAAAATGTTTTTTCTTTGGGCTTATTCCACAAATTAGCTATTTAGGTAATACATAGTTGTTTAAGCAGAGATAGTTATTTAAATGACTTCTAGTTGTTTCAATTTAGTTGTTAACTGATAGTTGTCTAAGTGAGCTATTGAAGAAAATTAATTAAGTAAAATTAACTATTGCTTTAGCTAATTAATGCAAACTAACAAAAAAATATGGATAATTTTCCAAAAATAAAATTAATGAAGGCAATTTTTTGACAAATATTATAAACTACTATTTTTGAAAGCTAAAAACTAATTTTATTAGTTTTTCATAAATACTGCTTGAAATGCTAAGGGCTTATTTTGTAAATGCTGACACTTCCATATGCTTTCAAACACTTTCAAATGCTAATAATTATTTTTCAAAAGGTATTAAATGCTAACTACTCTTCTAAATGTTGTTAACTGTTTCTAAAACACTAGTGGAGTATTTTAATGACAAAATTAATTTTGTTAGCATTAATGATAAATTTAGAAAGGTCCATTAACATTTAGATTGTGCAATACGTGATGAAATTTATTTGGCTGTCAGTTTAACATGATGCCAAACTAGTTGAACAATCATTTCAATATATTTTAAACACCTTACAATTGATATTTTACCCTTCACATTCATAACTATAAGAATAACTGAGTAGTGGAGAAATCATAAGTTATGAAAACAAAGGTTAAATGTTGTTCAACTTTGATTTGTAAATTTTTTGTGTTTAAACTATTGAATTATTGCCACCAAAATGTTGTTTAATGTTTGTAATCTTGTATATGTTGCATAGTTTATTGTCACTTTTTGTAGCAAGTTGCATTTAACTCTTTTAGTTGCATAATTACTGTTTAAATATATATTACCTAAAAAAATTTATTTATAATTAGCCAAAATCATCGCCTCTTAAGTGTTCCTTAAAGTGTTTACATATGCCGTTCAACTATTTCCATTGCATAATCATAGTTCCAATGTATATTGGCACCAGAATTATATATTAGTTGCATAAAATCATAACCAATAAGCATAAGCATTGCTAATTACTAAACACTAGTTTTAAACAATGAGAAGAACAAACCTTAAATACTACTTGAAATGCTAGTTCACACACTAGCTTATCAAACACTAATATCTGATTAATTAGTATTTTGACTTGATCAAAAAGTTAAATGCTTCTCCAAACGCTATTGTCAAACATGACCATTAAAGGGATGAAGAGTGTTAGATTCGCTCAGTGTATAATTAATTAATTAATTGAATACATTAACGTGAAATTTTATGCATTTACTATTTTAAACTTATAGTGTAGCGTAACTTATATGATATTCAGATGCATTTATGGTCTTAGGACATTAAATCCTATAGCATTTCCGTTATTAATTTTTGTGCAATGAACTCATGAATTTGATTAGAAGTGGCAACGGTAGCATCCGTGTAGGTTTTGAGTTGTTCATAGTATGGATATGAAGTTCTGGCCTCATTGTTATTACTGTCTTATTTTTTAGATTTAATTCATTTCTCCTCCTTCCCCTTCATATTGTACAGTTAATTTTAACTATATTTTATTAAAGAATTATTTAACCAATTTATCAATTTTACTTTAGGTACTTTTTTTAACTTCACATTTGTTGTAATTCTACTCCTATTTTAGTTTTAATTTCTCATTTTTCTTTTTCTTCTAAAGATGCACACTATTGATTCTAATTCTAACGATGAGGATAAAAATTTTAGTTATACATTTATGCAATGTCTAATACATGAACGCATGGTTAAATGCTGTCAATACATAGTTACAAAGTAAGTTTAAATTATGAACAGTCCTATGTCACTATGTTTAAAACTTTGAAAAGCTAATGTTTACTGACTTAATGCGAGCTAATGTTCATCAATTATCAAAAAATCATCAAAACACATTAAATAATATCTAATGTTCACCAAACCGTACTTAATTGCTCACAAAAATTGTGTAATAAAGATAAAAAGGATATTTGGTAGCAAACTATTATACATGATTCATATACCTAAAACTCCCTTATAATAGCAAAATGATCAACATGTTATGAATTGTGATGTACAATACCAATTTTTAGATGTCGCTTTTGGTGTACAATTACAATTTAGAAGTTCCTAAAAAGGTTAATATAATCATATCAATAAACTTCAAATATACATATACATATCTACTGTTCACTAAAGGCTACTTGTATGACCACTAAAAGAATACAACTTTTGTATCACTCAAGGAATGAAATATCCACCTAGTGACATATACATTTACATAAGCATCTGAATCAGGAAAAATAGACGTCGAAGGATTCATGAAAGAGTGAAATAATGATGGGCGCACAAAATAATAAAAGTAGGGACGGACTCAGAAAGGCACTCAATGTAGATTGGATTAACAAGTTCAACATAACAAGGCATGACCTCCACATTTTCCTCATCATAAGACTCCCATAGAGGGGTTGCCTCAAGGAAATGCTCATCTTTAATAAAAATATCCTTGAAACCTATAGTCATCTGATGCTTAAGACCAAAAGTACCCTTAGCAATGAGCTTCCCACTCTTATTACAGTTTCGAAAGAAGTTAAAGGAAGGGGTGAATGAGTTTCAAGAATCATATTACCAGGGTTACCCCTAGTTACACAAGTCTCAAGAGAAGGAAAGCTAGCTAAGGATGGCAAAGAAAAGTCACTCATATCCTCAAGAAAATCGGTCTTGAGAGGGAAGATGAGAATTAACATCATGGTCCAAGAAATGCTCATAAAACATAAGAAGAAGGGATATATTAATCATGAGGGTAAGGGGAATGAAAGGAGGAACTTTAAGTAGCCTTTCACAACTAACCACAATCTCCTTTAACACATCAAAATCATTAGGAACTTACCCTTATTAGTCATAGAAATTGAAAAAAATAAAGATTAGAGGCCTCTTATAAGGAACTCTCCCCCACACATACCCAACCATTTTCTTAATACTCACATCTAGAACGTCACAAATAATTTGGCATAAGTTCCATCTCTAACCAATGGTGAGAGCGCTAAATAATCAACTTCTTGAATGTGTTTGCATATCTCTGAAAAGACTTATGTTTAAATTGGACCAAGGAGATGATTTCATTGCTAACCCTAATGGTGAAGCTAGTGGGCAACTACCTCCCAAGGAAAGTTCAATAAATTAAATGAATCTCAAGATAAAAGTGAATCAACCTTAAGACCATACATGCACCTATTAACATCTTCTTTAAGAATTAGATCCCCATGGCATAATCATTGGGTACCGTAGGCATGTGATTGACAGAACATAACTCCTTAAATCTATAATTACATGAATAAGGCTCTTCAAAGTAGGTGAATATGGGAAGCATGACAACAAATCATGATTAATCTCAAATGTCACATCCTGAGGAATAGGAGGGAGGTCAAAAGAAGAACTTTGGGAAGTTTTAGGAGTACAGAAGCGATCCCTTAATAAACATGGTGGCGTAGGCTCCAATCTTTCGATAATGCCTCATCAAGATTAATGGATTTAGGCACAACTTTAATCTCATTAGAGCACAATCTTCAAGCAAATCTTTTATATTCAATAAGTCACAACTACTTGGTTTTTGAATCTTTTTTTTAGGATTTGTCAGCTTTTTTAATTTTTTTGGGTATAATTACAAATCACCCAAATAAATAACTATTCCATAACTCGAAAGACAAAAAGAAGCAACAATAAAAGAAATAAACCTACAATTATTGAACTAAAAGAAATTAAATACTTACAAGAACATATCTAAAATTCAAAAAACGAAGGATTCGAAAAACTATAAACTTAAACCCTAAAATTATACCCTAAAGTTACTCCAAACTAAGATAAACTACGTTAAGCTTCCAATTAGCCACTTCTTCACAACTTCTTTGATTTAAATAGCAACCCTTGGAGCCCTTCAATCTATCTTGTCAATGATGTAAATTAAGTTGGAGGAGCGGGGAGAAGATAGAGATGATTATTGGGTGATGTTGCTATACAATGATGATAGTGAGGAGTGATGGTGCTAATAGTCATGAATTTGCCAGATAAGAGTGTTCTCTGGTGGTAAGGATGATGATTAGAGACGATGAAAAGGGAGGACTAGTTTTCGTTGCCAACCAAACAGAGAAGACAGAGAAAATCGGAGAGAAAGGGGTCACATGAGGTGAGCATGGGGTTTTGGATTTTATTCTATTGTTGTTGTTTCTTTTTTTTAAAGTCATGGGCTAAAACTTAAAGTGGACTACCGAAACTTATGGAAATCAAGTCCATAGTTGAGCAAATAATCATCCAAAATCACACATTTTTCTCATTTTTATTATTTTCTTGCATAACAAAAAATTGATATAAAGATCTCAAAAAAATTATTACAATGAATCAAATAAGATATTTAGGGTATAAAATTTGTATGAATCGACTGAACAGATACCTGACACCTCAATTTTACTCGTAATTGAGTAAAATAAGTTAAACTATCAATAAAAAGAAATCAATGATAATTAAAAAAACACCTAACTCACTATCATCAAAATCATAGTCGCATTTAACATATGTAACAATTTGTTTAGACCCTTTAGCCCCCCCGAGTGAATGAGTGAGGTCTCCTAAGGGATTTTAAATGATATACCCACAAAATCTTTAAAATCTTTTTAGATTTTTTTTTTCAAAACATAAGATATATGAAAGGTAGAGAAAAGATATGCACATATCAATTGGTTTCAATACTCTAACAATCTAGCTATTAAATTAAATTATATAAAAGCCAAACACACACTCAAGAGATGCTACAAATGCAGCCCTCTAGCTCTCATTGTCCACCAATATAATACCATGGTACAATATGTACATCTCAGTGCTCTGTGCAAGGTGTTATCATCCTCAACTCTTTTTTCTTTCTTAGTTCTTTCTTTTGTACCACTTATACTTCCTTCCCCAAGTAAATATCTCTTGGCTTATTCCCTAATTAGAAGTTTTATTTGAATATGCATGACACTTATCTAAGCCCAAGTAGAGATACT
Source organism: Lophocereus schottii (assembly GCA_002740545.1). Classification (NCBI taxonomy): domain Eukaryota; kingdom Viridiplantae; phylum Streptophyta; class Magnoliopsida; order Caryophyllales; family Cactaceae; genus Lophocereus; species Lophocereus schottii. Next base: position 15,471 of record NCQV01055231.1, on the reverse strand, counting down.
AGAGTCAAGCTATCTCTCATAATTTTTTTCCTACTTTTGTCTTTTTCTTTCTTTTTCAGAAACATTGTGTATATAGCCAAAAGTCCACCAAACTAATAAAATATCCTCAAACCACTATGAGAAGTTGAAAATTACACTATAGACCAGGTGGACTTCTATCTATGTATTTTATAAGCCAAGTATCTAGCCACTAGAGATCAATAATCAATCAAACTGGCACAACAATCCCTAAAATAAACAAAAAAGTTTTTGAATTTTTAAAAAATTTCAAAAACTATGTACAAGTGGGCTCCTCACCCCACACCAAAACTCCATAATGTCTCTACTATGGGAACTAAGACATCACAATACAACGACACAACCAACATATATCCAAAAATAGAAACCACAATTAACAAGCCAATATGAAAGCATGCAATAAAGCCAAAAGGAAAAATTGACTCAAAACACCATATATATAAAACAAAGAGCCCAAAAATGAAAAAGAAAGATATATACAAGAAGAAAGAAGAAACTGAATGAATACACCAAGTCATATGTTAGTTGTACGTACACAAGCTAACGCCTTTCTATAACTGATCCAAATGAGGCTTATCTAGCATCAGCCACTCTATCTCAATTCATAAGTTGATACGCATGTTAATCCTACTGAAGCTCGTAACATATTATCAAATGATTAGGAAGAATCCTCATAAAAATGAAAGCAATGATTGGCAGGAGGTGTATCCCAAGTACAACACATAGTTGGAGTACAAGTCAAGGCTATCTTAATCTTATCGAAGCTTAGAGCCCAATCATGATAGAGATGTGTATATGTAAAATAAGGCACATCAATAAATGGTCTAGAAATGAAATGACTATAGTAATGCATAAACCATCTAAAGTGGAATCTATACAGTAAATGAAGTCCAGCATCTCTAAGATGGGAGCGGACATGATCTAGGCAAACCCAATTAAATGTAATGTAAAAATCAATGCTCATAGGATAGCCTCTTCAAGTCTTTCTATGTCAATATCATCAAGAGTCTGATCTATACAATGATTGCAGTATCTCTACTATCATAAAAATGTAAGTTCATATATCCATTAAAATGTTTAATTTATATAAATAACAATATAAACTTAAATATATCCAATTACCACAAATTGTTTAGTGATGGGATCATGAAGGCTTTTATCTTTCTTCTGCTGACGAACTTTGATGAATTGTTTGATTGGACCAGGCTCTTGATTAGGTTTTCTTTCCTAAAACTAGAGCATAAATACATGTATAAAAATGATAACATAACATGTTTATAATATTCATATTAATAATGGTAGCTTAAGCATAAAAGAATTAACAAAGTACAGACTTATCACACAAAATTGCAAAACTTTGTGAGTCGCTTGTGTAAGAATACAACTGCTTTCCCCTTGATCTCTTCCTGATATTAGAGTATTTCTAAATATAAATATAATTTATATTAAAACCAAACATGTTATTCATTGGATTTCAAACAGAACTTATGTACATGTTAGCTAGTAGTCGAATAACTAGGCTAGCATGAAACTTATCTAAAAACCATAAGTCCAAAAACATAAACCACATGGTATCTCCCACATATGATCTGCAAATGGTAAAGAATAGAACTCCTCCTTGGTTGTACCTTCTTTAATGTATTCACTCTCAAAGACCACTTGTAACCTTTGAAGCTCTCCACAATAGAGCAATGATGCCAAAAACTTGTTATGCTGCTGAAGGCGGTATAGTAATATCGCAATTGTACGACTGTCAACCGTAGTACTTAAGGGTCGAATCCATAGGGATGTGGTCGAATCTAGGCCATTACAACTAAAACTAACCCACATTAATTAAATTAAAAGCAAGAAACAGGCAAACATAATCATTCGACTACTAGAATGGAAACTAATCTAAACATGATTAAAACTATAAACTAAATATCAACCATTAAACAAATTCTCACAACTACTAATGAAATTATAAATTCTTATCAAGCAAGAACAAGGGAGAGGAAAGAGATTATCACAACTACGTCAAGCCAATGATGAAAATAAAACCTTCAATGAGTGTCAATCACGAGTATTCAACATCCACTATGAACCTAAAGGATAAAAATCAAAGCTTTGAATGAAATGATTTTGCAATTGACAAAAATTAAACTAAAATTGAAAATATAAAACTTGAATTAAAATTAAAACTAGAAAAATTGAAATACAGTAAAGCTAAAATAATTGCATAAAACTTAAATCCAAAATAATTTTTAAAATTATAATAATCTTTAAAACTACTAGGAACTAAAGCTAGAGTATAGAGAGAGATGAAATTGATGATTTTCTAAAGTGCACCAATGACCTGTATTTACGCTGGCAATAACCCTAGGCCTGGAAAAACTAATCCGAAACCCAAAATGAATGGCTTGGATCCATACCCGAACCGACACCTGAAATAGGATGAACGAACTTGGACTCGAACACCCGAAGTAAATCAATCCATTACCGAGCGAAACCCGAATTGTAGTATGAACTGAAATGACCTGCGCCTGAAATGATTCAACCCAATTCAAACTCGATCCGTAATAACCCAACCTGAAGTGAACCGAAAATGGACAACCCGAACCTGAACTGAACCTTATCCGATTTAAAACCGATCTAATTCTTACCCGACTCAATTTTACCTGAATAAGTAGTAACTTTTTTTTTCTGGGTTTTAGTCTTTTCTCTTTTGGGGAGAATTTTTAATTTTTCAAACTCAACTAGTCGGGTTTAGGTGGGAAAAGAAAAACAATTTAAGAGGGAATTTTTATTAATGAGATCAATTAAAAACTTAAGAGGAAAAAATAAAATAGTTGATAGTTTTAGTTTTTAATTTGATAGATATGTTTTAAAAATTTAAGAGAAAATATTTTATCACAATAGGAATTAAGAAAAGATAAGTATAATTAATAATTTATTAAATTTATTAGGATCTAGCAATCCTATTTTACTATTTGATTCACTAAAGGACTTAATGCAATGCACGTTATGATTATAAATTTATAATATCATTCTGTGACTACTGTCAAAAATTCCGCATTACTGATCTACAATTCTAAATCATCTTCACAACATGTTTAATTCTACAAAATCATATTTAAGAATGTATGGTTGCATATGATCTCATAATATTGTGACTCATTTGAATTTTGGACAATTAAATTTCAAGTCTTGAGTTTCGATAACTAGCATTCACAATCACATAAATGTAATGCTAATTGGCACATACTCATATATTGCCGTTGCTTTTTAGTTTTGACTCATTGAGCAAATGTAGACCAAGTTGTTAATCTCACAAAGATAAATCTTTGAATTTTGATATATGGTCACTTTACGAGCCACCAAAGAACATTGATTCGACTACTGAAAATGCCGACTAGAGCCAACCTGTTTCTATTTACCAATCCAAATATGACAAATGTAAAGTTATAAACCGAATGCGGGACCCACACTGGGAGTTGTTGTTGTTGTTGTTGTTGTTGTAAAGTTATAAACCAACATTGTGCTCTAAATAAAATTTTTGTTATTTTCTTTCTTTTTTTTTTTCATTCTTCAAGGTATATTTTGGTATTGGGGCTCACAAATAAGATCATTGATAAATGATTTGCGTTAGGTTGGTGCACCTATTTTATCATCGCATGAACTCAATTGAGATGCTTGAAACTTGGCTTAACGACACATAATTCTTTAGATAATTGTACGGCGCATTTGACAGAGGATTAGGGATGGTTTGTATGCTTGTATTTGCAATTTACTAACTTTCTTAGTAAATTTAGAACTAACCCATATA
>NCQV01055231.1:0-11455 GCA_002740545.1 Lophocereus schottii | reverse complement strand
CTACATTGAAAACATACAATGATTTGAAATTAATCCGAATTAATTTATACCCGATTCGATTTAAACCTTATCCGATATTGACCCAAACGTTAAGCTGAATCTCAGCCGATCCAAATTACACTTGACCCATGCTCGATCCGAACCGGGCTACTATGGACAACCTAAAACAGACCTGATCCAAATTCCACCCACATTGAACCCGTGCCGACCCGAACATAGTACTCGAAGTGACCCGAACCCGAACTTCATACAAACTGTACCGAACCCGACCCGAACATGGTTGACTTGAAAGTAACCCAAACTTAAACTTCACCCGAACCAAATCTAAACCCGACTCGAAAGTGACCTGAACCAAACTAAGACCTGACCCATACCCAACCCGAATTGCCCAATTATTAGGTCTAAGCAATGCCCCATGCTTTCCTAATTGCACTAGACTTCCTAATTTTTAAAACATTCTTCCACTTTCCTGTAGATCTCTAATTTTTCGTGTAACTTTCCCACTTTCCTAATTTTATCCAAGTACCAATTTCTAATTTCTTCATTGATTTGGATAGGGACTCCACTATCGTAATTCTTCACTTCCTCACAATTTCAATTCTAAACTTTCTAATTTTTGCGTGCTAATTGCAGTATGATCAGCTATGCTTGACTTGGAGTGCTGAAAGAGAGAGACCATTGGCTTCTAACCTAGGGACAAATGAGGATTGGGTTAGGCACTGTGCAAATTAATAAAAAAATCATCTATTCACCTTTCAATTTTTGAGGATTTTCCTCATCCGCTTATTACCTGCAAAACTACACAAAATTCTATTAGAGGACAAAATAAGCTCAAAGATAACTAAAATCTATATGAAGAGAGGTATAATATCTAGCACTTTTGGCGACTAAACAAGCAAGAACTTTTAATTAACTGAATAATTAGATGGTATTACAACCTTCTTCTTTGTGTAATTAACATGACAAAATAAATTCACCATACATAAGTCAAATTTCAATCCTTGAATAATGGAGGTACTAGGTGCTTGTCGTTACAGTTTAAAAGGACAAAGAGGAGGGTGTTTTGTCACATTACTAAGGAATCGGTTGAACACGCATCCCCTTTTTTTTATCGAGTGTAAAAACTTGCTCAAAGGCACCATAACTCAACTTAAGGTATACAAATCGAGCACCACTTTTACAATGATTCACCATGTGGGCTACATTCCCTCATCCAACTTTTTAATTGAAGTCAAAGGGGTAGCATATCAAATAATGTTCAAGGAGAAAGAATGTAAAGAAATTACAAGTAAAATTTTTAAGATCTTTTTTAATGTTAGAAGAAGATACATCTGGGGAAGAAAGTTCTTATCCCTTGCTACTTGAAAAGGGATTGGGGGCAGGTGGGGGAGGTATTTATAACATAACAACATTCCAAAAATTTTATATATTGTTCTTCTTTTAACGCATCAAATGAAAGTAATTTTGATAAATGCAATTATTCATGCAAATGCGTTGAATAAGAATAGTATTACTTACCTATAATGAACATTCCTTCATCATCATGATAATCTTTTGGAATAGGCACAAGGGAGAGATTAGAATCTATTAGAACCACATTATTTTCATCATTTTTATCAAGAACATCATCAACATTGTCCTGACTAACATCTATTCATCCAAAGGTAAGAACGGTATTACTTACCTATGATGAACACTCCTTCATCACCATGATAATCTTTTGGGATAGGCACAAGGGAGGGATTCAAATTTATTAGAACCACATTGTTTTCGTCATTTTTATCAAGAACATCATCAACACTATCCTGATTAATATCTATTCATCCAAAAGTGGATTATTAGGTGTTGTAGCTTTGTTTTGAAGAGAATCTTGATACTACTTAAAAGCATGCCTTGAAAGTAACATGACTCACTAGCTTTACACCTATATTTTAGATATGAATTAGCCTTAAATATTAAAAGTGCAAGTTTTAAGAAATAAACTAGAAGCAATAGCAATGCTTCATGTAATTTTCTATAATCATATGTATACTTTCCTAATTCAAAAAATACAATTCAGCGAATGGATAAAACCATTACAAGAAAGACAACGTATATGTTCATAATGAAATAAATAAAGAGAGGTTTGACAATTACAAATCTCTCACAAAAACTAATAGTTCCACATTTAATGACTCTCCATCAACATTAGCCCAATACTTAGAATCTCTAAATTCATCATCCTTTGTAATGTTAGAAGGCATATACTAAGGGTGAAGCTCACGATCTTAAACTTACGACGATCCTAAACTATATGTGTCCCTTGGTTTTACTTTAACGACACGCTTCTAGCTTTATCTTTCTTATCTTCAATGTAAAATACTTGTTGTACTTGAGGGAAAAGGATATATGGATCATCTTTAAAGCGCATCCTTCATATATCTTATGTGAGAAATTCAAGAGAGTAAATCATTCTATGTCCTTTAGACCCTTTGAGTTTATATTCAACCCATCGCGAAGAAATAATACACCTTACACTCAAAATAATGATCTAACTTAAGAGTGTTGTTGATTTTTGTGAAGTATGTTCTGCATTCATCTTCCATGATCACACCAAAATTTTGAGTTCTATTTGAGGTATCTATCTATTGATATGGAATTGATATCTATTGATAACAAATGCATTCATTCTTTTCATAATTTGGTTAGGACCACTAGCCACAACCCTAAACAATCTTAAATCTGCATAATCAGTTCCTTTGTTGTGTACCTCTGGTACAAATAGTAATAGTAATTAGGACAAATGGATGCAAATGCTAATGCATCAACACTATAAATTGAGGTATAATTACCATCTCTTGAACCCACCTAGGAAATTCTTCAAGCAACTACTTTGGATTAAGTTTATCATTTTGATAGGGCTGCAAGCGCACAGTAGTGTTATAGCAAATCAAGGTCCTCTCCCACAAGGACTAGGTTGATCTATTAGGCTTTATCCCCTTAAGTTAGGCTAAGCAAATCAAAATTTGAGCCTTGAAATTAAACTATTCGACTATCTAATCTCACGAATGAATAATCATAAAATTAAGCACATCAAGCAACCATTTGATCGACGCGTCAATTAACCAGTTTTTCCTCAATTGTTTTAAAATGGACAGTCGAAGTATCACATCCCTCTTTCAAGATGAAGTGAATACCTAAATCTAACCAATTACTATTTCTCAAGAGGTCTCGATTTGTTCATGTTCATTAAGCATGCGATTATCGAATTTGAAATTTCTCAATTGGTGTGACTTTCTCAAGTCGCCACACAATCAAATAAAATCCTAGGATTTAAGTATGGAATTTCACATTTTAGTTCTTCATCCAATACCCAAAATATGCAAGAAAGTGATCAAATTTCTTACAAGGCAATAAACATTTAAGATTCGATAGAACAAGTGAATAGATTAGAAAATACCAAGGAGATCAACATAGGATTTGGGGAAATTAACAAGTATTTAAATAAACCCAAGATCAAAACAACAAAAGATAATCAAAATTAACATAATCCCAAAATAAGAAAAGAAAAGAGAAGAGAAGAGAAGAGAAGAGAAGAGAAATGCTTAGCCAAATAATGAGCTTGAATCCATCGATTCCAAACTTGATCCCACTTCCTTATGAATCTCCCTCTTCTACTTGCTCTCAACTCTCTTTAATCTAAATCTAAATCCTAACTTGATGGAGGAATCTCAAAGCAGATGGAATTCACGAAAAAATGAGGCTAGAAGAGGGCTTTTATCATAGCAACAAAAGTTGTCAAATGTTACCATCACTTGAAAAACGAACAACCGTGAAGAAATCAAGCCGACTCGAGGAGACAGAGCTCACCATGAACCACGGTCATCACCACGGATAGACCGTGATGGCCACTACCTTGGTTGTTCTTACTTGCTTCTTCTGTTGCTTCTTCCTAGAACCTCTTGGACCATGGTACTAACCACAGTACATCTATGTTGGGTGTCTTTGGGCCTCTTTTACTACCTTCTTGATCCGCAAGACCTCAGAATCATGATTCTACTCCCATAACATGGCTCGTAAAGTCAAAATCTATGAACACTCACAAACAAGCAAAACCAAGCGTAATAGTAGAAATAGGGGCATGAATCACACAATTAAGCTCACTAATGCCCTAAGATGACTCTAAAACACTTATGAAATCCTATGCAAATGTGACATTCCACACTCCCCCATGCTTAAACCTTTGCCCATCCTTAAGCAAACACTAGATAAAACCAACAAGGGAAGATGCATCCAGGACTCAAAAAACATAACAACCTCCTCAAACTACGCAACGCATAACACATTACAAGCAAGAATATTAATCAATGACAACCCCAATAATGCACAAGACATTTCAAAATTAGGAGATGGTGAATATTGTCAAGGAAATGTACGATCACAACCATGCTATCAAATTGGTATCACCCCTAAAGAACCACAACACATATCATGCGAGTACAAGGAATTGTAAAGCTAAATAGACTAGTAGAACCTCACTTTTGGGCAATGTGAATTACTCCCATTCATATGTTTAAATTATAGCATAAGTTCACTCAAGATTCAATCCAAAGATGCAATCAACCATACGCTTGCCATGATCCTCAAATTCTCCACCACTAAGATTGTAATGTGCACATAATAATCCTGAGGACTTTACCTAGATTATAATGTGGGTTAAAAAGGGTTAAGGGAAAGGAGTGGAGTAATAAATTTGGACAATGTGGAGCTATTAGCCAAGTAGCTAGGGAGCAACCAATCAAAGCACCAATTAACCATGAAGTTCACCAACACTCTAAACCTTAAGAATACAATGAACATCCTCCATGAATCATGTAGGAAATGAGTTGACCAGTAAGGAACTCAAGCTATTTACAGAGCTAATGCCAATCACTTATTCATTCCTTTTTTTTTTTTTTGGTCATTTGTTTTCTTCTTTCTTTTTGAACTTTTTTTCTTTCTCTTCAACATGACTTTTTTTTCTTCTTTTTGTTTTTGGAAATGAAATGAAAATATCAAATATTAAAAGGCATAGGGTCATGAGTTGTTAACTCACAACTTAATTCGTATTTACAACCTAAATAAGAGGGGAACATAACTAAATGCTCAATTTCATCAATCCTTCAACGGATCAACATACCAAAGCCATCTTAAACTCAAATATCCTCAAAACCACCAACTACATGGATGAAGTGATGCTCCATAGTGAGGAACATGTGTTTGATCAAAGAATGCCTCTATCATATCAACAACTATACACAGGCTAACGTGGTTTTGAAAAAAAATCTGGGCAAATTTAGATCAGCAACATGAAAAGCCACACATATGAAAGAACCCGAGAGCAAATATAATAAATTAGTCCAAAAAGGCTCAAAGTCTCACCGATGTCTACCAAACTCTCATCAAGCTCATAAAATGACTCTCATGTACAAACATTAGTGCCAATGACTCTAGGGGGCGAAGAAGTTCCTAATCAAGACAAGGGTTAAAACAAGAAATATTCACAAAACCTTCACAGATTTTAGCAACAAAAGGGATTACAAATAAGAAGTTACTTAAGCTCATGAAAACCGTCATGCCTCGCAAAAGCATCATTGGAGGGTATTTCAAACCCACACATCATCGATCCATACAATCCTATATGCAAATCTAAAATACAACAAACCAATGTAAAAGAAGGGAAACCTAAGCCTACATGCTCTAACTAGTATGCAAACTAAAAGCCAAAATGGAAAACATGAAACTACTCTTCAGCCATGGTTAGACAAAACATTATTTTTCAAAGTAAAGAAAGTAAGAGAAGGGAAATAGAACAAAATATAAAGATCTCAGTAGGTTAGGTGTTACGTACACCTAAGGTAATGTCACATCGCAAATGGGGCAAATGAAGCATCAGCCACTACATCATAACTTCAAGATTGGACCCGTCAAATTAAATGTTGTCAAAACACACAAGAGCTTATCAAACTTCTGGGATCATAGTTTAGAAACCACAAGGTAAGAGGCAATAACCAAAATCACACCAAAGACAATAAGTATCCTCTTAATCTTATCAAAGGTCTTAGAAAAATCATAGGAGGGATTAAAGAATGTAGTCCAAATACTTTCCTAGGCAAGTCCTTTAGGCATACAAAATAAGGGCCAATTGAGGGATCATACCCTCTAAAGTAAACTAGGACACATAATCATCAACATTTCTACCAAGCATACTAAACAGGTTGTTCTCATAGCCCAAATCAATAGTAGCACCACAAATCATGTGACTATCATTGGGTGCATCAATTGTAATACTTGTTGGAAAAGAAAGAGTACTGAACAAATAGGGGAAGCATGTGAATAAACAAGGGGATTGGATAGAATACTATCATCAAAACCAAGGCTAAAAGACTCCTCATGCACAAACAAATCATGTGACCCCTCCAAAGTAGTCTCAACTAGATTAAGCACCTTATCTAAAGTATCTTCTGACTCAAAATATGCATCAACAATATTAAACCTAGCAACAACACTAAAAGGCTTTCCCATACTGAGCCCCATGCACTGGGCTAAAGGAAAGGATGGATCGTGTAAGATCAGGACAACATCAGTATTATCCTTGGATGATGCAAAGGCTAGTTAAGCACAACATATACAATAAGGACACAAATTTGTATCATGATCAGAACAATTACACAAGTCAACTGAAAAGGGGCGTAATAAGATCATGCATAGAATGCACAAGGATTAGAGAACGAATATCTAGAAATATGACTAGTCTTCTCAAATTCAAATGAATTCTAAGCAATCCACACAAGCAAATACCATGTCACATCAACATTTTTAGCAAGAAAACCCAAACACTCTAAAAAAAAACGGGTTTTGCTATTCACACCCTCCTTAACAAATATCCAAAGTCTCCAATTTACCGCACACTAACCATATTGAGCAAGAAAGACAAGCATACGCTTAAAATACCTCCAAAATAATTTATGCTCAAACTGGTGGAAATGAAAAATTGCCATTGTTTTTCATTTTTTTATTTTTTTAATTTTTAATTTTTTTGGGTTTTTTTCCATTGAAAAATAAAATGCTTACACAAACCTATCAAAAAGAGCCCAATATTCGACACTAGTCTCTAGGCAACAACGCCAAAAACTTGATAGGGCTGTAAGCACATGGCGACATTATAGTAAATTGAGGTCATCTCCTACAAGGACTAGGTTAATCTACTAGACTTTATCCCCTTAAGATAAGCAAAGCGAATCAAAATTTGAGATTTGAAATTAAACTATTCAACTATCTAGTCTAATGAATAAATAATCATGGAATTAAGCAAATCAAGCAATCACTCGATCCATACATCAATGAAGCACCTTTTCCTTAATTGATTGTTTTAAACCTAACAATCGAAGTATCACATTCCTCTTTCAAGGTGAAGTGAATACCTAAATCTAACTAATTACCCTTTCTCAAGGGCTCTCGATTTATTCAACATTAAGTATGCGATTAACAAATTTGTGGTTTCTCAATTGGTGTGACTTTCTCAAGGCTCCACACAATTAAGTCAAATCGTGGGATTCAAGTATCAAATTTCATCTTTCAGCTCTTCATTTGATGCCCAAAACATGTAAGAAATGATTAGATTTCTCATAAGAAAATGAACATCTAAGATTCAATAGAACAAGTCAATAGATTCCAAAATACCAAGGAGATCAACACAAGATTTGGGAACATTAACAAGTATTTGAATAAATCTAAGATTAAAACAACAAAAGATGATCAAAATTACAAAACATAATCCTAACATGAAAAAAAAAAAAGAGAAGAGAAGAGAAGAAAAAGGCTAAGCTAAATAACATGCTTGACGATCCCACTTCCTTGTGAATCTCCCTCTTCTACTTGCTCTCAACTCTCTCTAATCTAAATCTAAATCCTAAATTGATGAGGGAATTTCAAAATGGATGGAATTCATGGAAAATGACGCTGAAAGCAAGCTTTTATTGCGGTAGCAAAAGCTTTCAAATGTTACCATTGCTTAAAAAATGAACAACTGCGAAGAAATCAAGCCGACTCTGAGAGATAGAGCTAACCACGAACCTTGGGCACCACCATGGGTGGACCGTGGTGGCCACTGTCTCGGTCGTTCTCACTTGCTCCTTCTGCTGCTTCTTCTTAGAACCTCATGGACAGTGATACTGACCACGATGCATCCATGTTGGGTGTCTTTGGTCCTCTTTTGCTACCTTCTTGGATCCAGAAGGCCTGAAAATCATCATTCTACTCACATAACTTGGCTCACAAAGTCAAAATTTGCAAACACTCACAAAACAAGCGGAACCAAGTGTAGTAGTAGAAATAGGGACATAAATTATACAATTAAGCTCACTAATACCCTTAGATGACTCCCAAACACTGATAAAATCATACAAATATAACATTGATCACACTTTCCATGTGAGGACAAGATACCGTACACTCTCTCAAAAATAAACTAGAATCGGTTATGTTAGTTTAATATTTTATATTACTAAATAATATTTTTATATGTAACCAGTGACTGGCACTAACCTATGATATTTATCGATATCATAAAGGTGTCAAAGTACAAATCTTTGAGCATTCTGGAGGCTTAATTGAGGCGTTACCACCATAATTAGGCTGTGCTCAATTAAAGAATGTTTCCACCCTGCCAAAGTACCTTAAATAGAGGGTTATATACTCATGTCCCATATATCCTTCTGCTATTAAACCTCAGGTTGCACCGTATTGTGCCCTTTGAGGAATGCCAAAAACCTATATAGACCGTATATAACTACAATAATAGAACTGCATTACTTGTATGCTTTATAAACCATAATACAAAATTATATATTCTAACCTTTCCATTGTGTATGTCTATTTACAAAAGATGGGCCCTTCAAGCTTTTCTTCCTTGGTTAAACACACAATTAGGTGCATTATGATTGTAAAAAAGTTAAAAGGAAATATTTTCTCTATTTTATACTATGTTATAACCCTATCAGCTGCAGTTTTATTGTGTTTCTCAACAGACAACTCTTTTGCTCATAATTCATTGACAAAATTGATAATGCACCCATAAGATCTACAATATTGATATCTTTTGTTGTTATTAAAGTAATAGGAGCAAATCTTACATCAATATGTGGTAATAATGGCTTTTTAGATTAAGTAACTCAAGCTTCTCCAAATTAGCATATCTAGATATGTTACTTATATGCCTATTTAGGGCCCTTAGATGCTTCAAGACAGTTTGTAAATGCATCTTGTCATTGATAACAAAGTGTAAGGAGCATTAGAAATTCATATTTCCCATTTGCTAGTTAAATAGGATGAAGTTATGACCTTATTATCTTTACATGCTTTCAAGCTATGTTAGATTTTCCCTCAAGATATAGCAAGATACCTAACAAGTTACCATATATATTCTTCTCAATATGCACCATCCAAATTATGGTAAAGAGGATTATGCTCACAATATGGCAAATAAAAGCAAATACTCCTCTTCTTCCATATTTGTTCCTTATATTTTTCATTGATCTTTACATTTTAAGCTCCACCCTTTCCAAGCTAAGTGTGCTCCCCTGTAACTGTACTAGAACATCACTGCCCCTACCAGATTTACGAGCACAACCAAGCTCAACCTTTCCATTGAAATAAATATTATCAAAAACAAAAGGGATGATTTATGAAGCCATCCTTATGGCCCATATAGAAAATTTTATATCCATTTTCCAACCACGTAAAATGTCTACCTTAGCACGAGATGGACAAACAAAAAGATAGTTAGTACCCTGTGCACATAAGCTTGCATAAATTTGCATACGTAGTAAAGTCGGTAGCAGTAGAATGAAAAAACCTGTGCAATTTAAAATTTGAATTTGTGTATCTATCAAATACATCTATCCCATCCCACAACTGTAACAATTCTTTAACTAAAGGTTGAAGATAGACATCAATATTGATGTTGGGGCCCTTTTCTCTAGGTATGATCATCAATAAAATGATCGAATGTTGTTTTATATGAAGCCATGGGGGCAAGTTCTGTATAACTAACAACAAAGGCCAAGTACTTTGTGTGGTATTCATCATATGAATGGATTAAATCCGTTACTAACAAGTCAGTCTTAGCCTAACATTGCGAGAATTTGAAGCAAAAGGAAAATTCCATATGTCAAAGTTGTTTCATACTTTTGCATTTGCCAGACACCGTAGGATTCCATCTTAGCCGCATCTTCATGATGCCAAAGCATATAAAATCTTAATTAGTGCACCTCTTCTCTTCGTAAGCTGGGCGATGAAAACCCTAGCTTTCGTGCAGAGCTTCCTTTTACCTTCGCTGTTTGCGTAGGGCCTGTGGGTGGAGTGGGCTACCTCTCTATAGGCTTTGTTATCGATCACGGTGCTGATCGGGGCTGCTCGGGGTTTTTTTTGCCGGAGTTTCTTGTCGGTCGGGCTCTTTGGCGCTGATTAGGGTTATTGACTTGCTTTCTTGGGGAGGAAGCAACGGTGTAGAATCAATGGCGATAGGGCTGGAGGAAGCATGGAAGGGTCTCCAGTTAACAGAGGAGACGGCGACGGTGGTGGAATATGTTGAGGAGACTCCAAAGGAGCGGTTGGACCAAGTTTCTTTGTGCTTGCTGGGCAAACTATTTACTGATACTTTCTTCAATGTTGGAGCACTGAAGAATGTGCTAAAGAATGTATGGAAGCCAGCAAAGGGTCTTGTCATTAAGGAGGTATAAAATTCTGTTTAGCTTTCAGTTCTTCTCTGTAGTGGACATGGAGTTCGCCTTGAATGAAGGACCATGGGCTTTCGACAGGTGTACCCTGCTGTTAAAGTGGAAAACGGCGAAGGAGCAACTATCAGAGATCATGTTTGACACCACCAGATTTTGGGTTAAGGCATATGATGTGGCAGGACTGAAACAAACAAGTTCCTTTGCTAAATTTTTAGGGAATAACATAGGGAAATTTGTTGGGTGTGACAAAGCATCGCTAGTAGAGGTGGACCGTTCAGTTTGTTGAACAAAATAAAGTTTTTAGGACATACCTAAAATATGTGCGGAAGCGTACAGAACCTTTGTAGTTTTTTGCTCCACGAATGAATATCCCGGAGGCTACAAGAGTCCCGGTTGAATTCTACGTCACAAACCCGAAATACGTATCACTTAGATACTCACGATAAGAGAGAGAAGAGGGAGGAAAATGTTCTGATTCTCAAAAAGAAAAGAATTGTGTACATTAGCTTGGGATATTGGGGGGTATTTATATGGTACTTAACCATAACCGTTTGCTAATTATAACCCCCCCATTATCTCCATATCCCCCTATTTATTTGGGCCTAGTGGCCGTTACATTTGACCAAGCAACATTTCCCACTCGACCACTTAGGCCATAACAATGTTCACACAACATTGTCTCCTCTTAAGGCGTACGT
>NCQV01055186.1:131-11036 GCA_002740545.1 Lophocereus schottii | reverse complement strand
CATGCCTGTAGGATTAAAAGGCAAAGTTTATCATATGGTAGTTAGACTTGCTGTATTTTATGGATCGGAGTGCTGGCCTATAAAAAAGACACAAGTTCAAAGGATGATTATCCAGGTTTATGAAGTTGAAGATAAGTTGTAATATTACTGTGATGCAGTATGTCAGTAAGTTTACAGAATTATCCAGGTTTATCTCTAAATTTGTGTAATCTGAAAGGTTAAAGATAAGGAGGTTTGAAGAGGGTTTGTCCTTCTACATTTGAAATCAATTAGCTGGGTAACCAATCCTGACCTACGAAGAGCTATATGAGCGAGCTGCTAAAGTGGAGCGAGTGAAGGCAGAGTTGAGGGCCTTGAACCCGATCAACCAAAAGAGAAAAGGGATTGAGCGAGGAACTCCGAGTGAGAGTGTGAACCAGAAGAAACCTTCCCTCGCTCCTCCCAGGAGTCGCCCTACAGGCTAGATGGAGCCCTGTAGGAAATATGAAAGAGCCACTCACACCACCCCTAAATACCATGTGGGTACTAACAAGTGTATGTGATGTGCCAGCCTGGAACACCCCATCATTGCATGCTCCCAAAGATTAAAGGATGTAGACAAGGGTGCAGCAAAACCCTTGGCCGCACCTTGCCAAGGGCCCCTACCTCCAAGGCCTGCAACAGTAGGATGAGCATATGTAATGAGCAAGAAGGAAACTGCCACCTCTGGCACGGCAGTTACTGGAACACTCTTTTTAAACTTAAAAACATTTTATGTATTATTTGATTTGGGTGCCACTTTGTTTATATCCACTCGATCTGCCATACAATTGAACCTTGAGGGTAGGAAGATGGAAACCAATTATAGAATCAAGTTATCCAATTATTCTGTAGTTGAGTGCCCCATCTCCTATAAACTTGTACCCATCACCATTTGTGGAACCAGCTTCCCTAGGGATTTGATTCAATTTGATATGTCTAATTTTGACTTCATTTTAGGGACGAATTGGTTGCACACCTATAGGACCAAGTTTGATTGTGAATACTTTAAAGTTATTTTAAAGGATGAAAAAGGGATAGAAGTGTGTTTCTATAGAGAGAGAGAGCAAAAATGTTATCCCTTGATTTCTGCTATAAAAAAAAGCAAGCTATTATGTCAGCGGCATATTGGATATTGGTGTTATGCTATTGATACCCAAAAAAAGGAAGAGAAAGCGGAAAATATTCCTATACTTTGTGAATTTGTAGATGTTTTTCGTGAAAAGTTACTAGAACTACCCCTGCAGAGGAAAATTAATTTTGGAATTGAATTAATCCCTGGTGCTCAACCTATCTCTAAAGCCCTATATTATATGGCCCTAACTAAGTTTAAAGAACTGAAGATTCAGTTAGATAAGCTATTACAGAAGAGATTTATCAGACTAAATATGCCACCATGGGGTGCCCCGTTGTTGTTTGTAAAGAAAAAGGATGGAACCTTAAGGCTATGTATTGACTACAACGAGTTGAACAAGATCACCATAAAAAACAAATACCCTTTATCACGAATAGATGACTTGTTTGATCAATTGCAAGGAGTAGGGGTCTTTTCTACGATTGATTTGTGGTCAGGATACCATCAACTTAGGATTAAACTTGACGAGATCCCCAAGACTATGTTTAGGACCAGGTGTGGTCACTATGAGTTTACAGTGATGCCGTTCGGCCTCACCAATGCCCCTATAACCTTTATGGATCTTATGAACTGAGTATTTAGAGCCTATTAAGACAAGTTTATAGTGTTGTTCGTAGATGACATTTTTATCTATTCTAAAGACATGGAGGAGCATGCTAATCATTTGAGGATGATGTTACAGGCATTGTGGGAGCATCAGCTCTATGGCAAATTAAAAAGTGTAAATTTTGGTTCGAGGAAGTGGTATTCTTGGGACATGTAGTTACAAAAAAAGGAATTAAAGGTGACCCCTAGAAGGTGAAAGCAATTATGGAATGGTCAAGGCCTACCAATGTCAATGAGATTAGAAGTTTTCTGAGCTTAGCGGGCTATTATCGAAGGTTCGTTAAGGACTTTTCAAAAATTACTTTGCCCCTGACTAGACTACTGAAGAAAGCGAATAAATTTGAGTAAACAAAGAAATGTGAGAGATTTATTCAAGAGCTAAGGCAGTGATTAACTATGACCCCAATCCTAATGCTACCAGTAAAAGGTAAGGGGTATACCATTTATAGTAATGCTTTGAAGAATGGCTTAGGGTGTGTTCCAAGGTAAGAAGATAAAGTAGCAGCTTATGCCCCTCGACAACTCAAGTCTTATGAGAAAAATTACCATACCCATGACCTGGAGTTAGCAATTGTGGTCTTTGCACTGAAAATTTGAAGACATTACTTATATGGGGTACCATGCAAGATCTATACTAACCATCAAAGTTTGAAGTATATCTTCAGCCAGAAAGAGCTTAATTTGAGACAATAACATTGGCTTGTGTTGCTTAAAGGCTATGATTTGTATATTCAATATCACCTAGGAAAAGCAAATGTTGTAGCAGATGCCTTGTGTAGGAAAGTGCAACATAGCTCCAACACTATGGCGATTACTTAGTTGAGTCTCTTGAAAGAGCTTAAGGAATTAGGAATTCAACTAGTGTCTCATGAGCAATCAAATGTTCAATTATCAGCACTTATCTTACACCCCTCCATGATGGAGGAAATTCGATTGAACTAGGAAAGTGATCCTCAAATCCAAAGAATAAAGCAAAATTTAGAGAAAGGGAAGTCTCCTGGGTTTGTAGTACACGAGGATGGGACCCTGTCATTCCAGAATTGCTTGTGTGTACCCAAAAATGTGGAATCGAGGAAGTAGATCCTAAAGGAGGCTCATAACATTCGATACTCAGTGTATCCAGGAGGCACCAAGATGTACAGAAACCTGAGGCAATAATTTTGGTGGAATAATATGAAGAGAGTGATTACAGAATATGTAGACAAGTGTCTAACCTGCTTGAAGATTAAAGCAAAGTATCAGCATCTTGTGGGTGAATTACAACCTTTAGAAATTCCCACTTTGAAGTGGAATTCGATCTTAATGAACTTTGTTATGGGTTTAACCCTTTCTGCTTCGAAGAAGAATACTATTTGGATATAGTTGATCGACTTACCAAGTCGGCCCATTTTCGGCCAATCAAGGATACTTGGGGAATTAAGAAACTAGTCCAACTGTATGTTAAGGTGATAGTCCAGCTAGACGGGATGCCCTTCGACACAGTATCAGATAGCGATCAAAGATTCCAAGCCCATTTTAAAAAGAACTTCAAAAAGCCTTTAGGACCAAATTGAACTTTAACAGCTCTTATAATCCTGAAACAAATGGGTAAACCAAAAGAGTGAATCAAATTCTAAAGGACATGCTAAGCACTTAGACATTGGAGTTCTAAGGGAAATGGGAAATGGGAAAATGATTTAGCGAGGCATTGATCATAGGCCCCGAAATGATTCAGGAAACCACTGAAACAATAAGAAGAATTTGGGAGCATATTAAGGCTACCTAGAGTCGGCAAAAGAGTTATGCTAATAAAAGAAGGAGGCCTCTGGAGTTTCAAGTAGGCGATAAAATTTTTCTAAAAGTTTCACCAACCAACAGTATCAAGAGGTTTGGAATGCAAGGAAAATTAAGTCCAAGATATGTTGGACTCTATGAAATCATTGAAAAATTGAATCCCACAGCTTATCGCCTAGATTTGCCAGCAGAACTTGAACACATGCATAACCTGTTTCACATCTCTCAGTTTAGGAAATATATTCCAAATTTAGACCATACCATCGTATCTGAACCTATGAAATTACTTGGGATCCAGTATACAAAGAGTCTCCAATCCAAATACTACTTCGGATGGATAAGTAGTTGCGCAATAGGCAGATACCTCTAATCAAGGTGCTTTAGACAAACCTTACCTCCCATGAAGCCACTTGGGAGACCGAAGAGGAAATGAAAACCAAATGCCGACATTTATTTGAGGTAATCTTGTAAAATTTGGTAAAGTTCATAAGTTTCGAGAACGAAACTCTTTAAGGGGGGAAGACTATGATAGCCAAATCCTAAATCATGTTTATTTATTTAATTACCTTATGTTAATGATTTTCTCGTATTAATTCATCGCATTTAATCATGTCGGCGGAAAAAAAATTCCTTTGGGCTATCAATTTGCAATTTGGGTTTATTTATTTATTTATGAAAATTTTGGAAAAATTGATAGTAGGCCCTAATAATTATAATATAAATGATTTAATTTATTTTTCCGTAACATCACAAAAAATAAATTTAAATCTGATTTACACAAAAATATTATCGTTACGAAGCATTTTGTTACCGAGCCCAATTCATATTGGCCCAATTTGAAGCCCGACAATCTTGCTTAATTAAACCTAGCTAATTAGCATGATTTTATGCCTAATTGTAATTACCTAAAAGCCACTTTTGGAGATAAAAATTCAGCCAAGTATTCTTAGGTCATTTCTAGCCTAGTAAAAAAAATATCACGCAACCCATCCTCTTTTCTCTCTCCACCTAGCCGGTTGCCCTCCCCTTTTTCTACTGCTTTTGGGCACTAGCCCAGCCACCGAACAACCACCATCAGCCACCCTAGTCAACCCCCTACACACCCACAAACACCAAACCTCATCTACACCCCTTTTCTTCAAGCAAAGTAAGTAAATCCTAACCATATCTTGTTGATTTTGATATATGTCTTGGTTTTGATGCTTGTTTGGTTATTTTTGATTGTTGATGATGTTGTTCTGATAGAAACAATTTATGTTGGTGCTTAAATTGTCGGTGAACCTTAAAAGTATGTGGGAGTTGAGATTGTTCATGATCATGCAAGCTTAAGCATTAAGTGATGTTTATGGAATGTTTTGTATTTGAATTAGCAATCTTTAGAATCATATCTAATTATGCTAGTGTTGGTGTGGTTTTGGATGAGTTAAAGGTGAATCCACATTGGCCATAAGCTAGGGTTTTAATGATTATGCATGGTTTGGCTTTCTTTTGGTGTCAAGCATATTATTTGCGTCTACTTGGATGTAAAATGAATCTTTGATGTGTCTTTTAACTTGAAAAAATGACTTGGTGTGATTCTTGTAAAAGGGGTGGATTATGNNAATTTCTCCAATTGACTATTAAAGGTTATTTTTCTCATCTATGCAAATGAGTAAGATTATGGATGTGTTTTTAGTGGGTTTGAAAAAGAAAAGAATTAAAAATTTGATGTAGATGATTATGGAGTAAAATTGAGTAATATGGCTTTATAAAGTGATAAGAAGCACCAAGGCTTTGTTAAATGATTCTAAGAAGTGATTTTAGATTAGGAACTATGTGAAAATAAAGGGGAAAACAAAAACAGTATGGCTATGAAAAGATCAAAAATAGGGGTCAATTTACGATGAAACTGCAACTGTTTTGCTTGTCAAAAAATTGTGATTTTTGGCAGGTAGATAGATCAGTGACTTATCTTTCAAATGCCCTTTGAGTTGCATCAATCCAAGTTCTGTGGGAATAGTTATGACCATTTTGCTAGGGCTGCAAAGAATAGACTGAAGCTGGTATGATTTTATTCTAGCGCAATTTTGGGAACCCTATTGTGGGAATCATATTTTGCTTCGTAAATGAAAATTGTGCAGGACATTTTAAGCTTTATATTGGGGATTTAGGTCCAAGTTGAGGTCAGGAGATTAAGTTATGAATTATTTATTTTAGATCATGTTAAGGCTTTATGTTTTTTAACTAAAACTACCAACTATGAAAGTAAAACATTTGATAACTATATGTTCCTGTAATGGTATTTTTGCACATAATTAGCACCTAATCTATCATTTCCTTCCATTTTTATGCTTAATCATACCAAGTGAAATTTCAGTAAAAGTACTAGGTACGTTCATTGTCTGTATCTTTAAAAATCGGCACGTATTTATCAAATTATAATATTTTGGTAAGTACATCAATGAATCAATTTAATCAGTAATTTGTCATATAATTAGTAACCCCATCAGTTATCAGTTGCAGCACATGGCCCTGCAATTACACGCACAGCTTCAGGGGTGGTCCCCTGATCGACTTGACAAGTGTACACTTATCTTCAGATTATAACAGTTATCAGGTGGTTGCTGTCAGTTAATAATTGGCAATACAGTTTTATATTCCTATCATTCCCTATTTTAAATTAAAATGAATTGTAAGGTTGGCCCAACTAGCTTTTCAAGGAACATTTAACCACACAAAAATCCATGTACTAACCTTCGGCTAACAGTTCGAAATGCTTTCATGTTTTATTTTAGGCAAATGCTCAGTGAATCCACCTCCGGCTAGCAGATTGAGTGAAGAAGATAAGTGAGCAAGAAAGTCTGATAGGAACTATGATGTATTACTGCTGAGATGCTTTTAGCACTATATTATGAAATATTCTGATGTGAGAACTATATACTCTACAAAGAGTTAGTATATTTTGGTGTAAACCTTGAGATAGTTAGAAACTGATTATGTATGGTTTTGATGGTTTGTGGTTGTGTAAATGCCTTGTGATAAATAATGTTCAGCTTTGTTATATTTATTGTACATAAGCAAAGCCTTGTTCTTTGGATGGCGGTAATGCCCCGATCATTGGATTATTACTTCTAATAGGTAAAATTAATGGAGAGAATGCAAACAGTGGGTTATGTGCGTTTGTGGTGTTACAGAAGAGGCCTTAGCTTAGGTATACCTAGTACCTAATCTAGTGAGATTGTTCTCTTTTGTTTTTCCTTTCCCTTCTCTTACTTTCTTTCCATTGAATAATAATGCTTTATCTAAGCATACGGGAAGGATAGTTCTATGTTTTCCATGTTAGAGCATATAGTTTTAGGTTCCTTTCTATTTGCATTATTGTTTTGCATTTAGCTATATTTTCGGTATTGCATACAAGATTTTGCATAGGGATAGCGTGGATAGGTTTGAGATAACCTCCAATGATGTTTTTGCTGGGCACAATAGTTTCATGAGCTTAGATAACTCTTGATGTAATCTCTTTTGGTGCAAAAAAGTTTTGAAGGTTTTGTAAATATTGCTTGTTTTAGCCCTTGTCTTGATTGAGAATTTTTGTTTCCCCTTAGAGTCTTTAGCTCTAATGTTAGCACATGACAGTCATTTTATGATGATAGAGGCATTCTTTGTTGTTGAACATATTAGCCACATAGCCAAATAGCCTATCTTTTGTGTTACATGTTTTCCCCCTTTGCTATCCCTTGGAGCTTATATCTATCTCTATTGTGAACACTTCATATTAGCCCTTGGCTAGACACATAGCCGTACATGTACGCCAAGTCTATGGGGCATTACTTCATGTATTTAGTGGGTGGTTTAGGGATAATTGAGTTTAAGATAACTTTAGTATATTAATTTACTAAGGGACTGATGATACTGAGCATTTCGATTTATTCCCCCCTTGTTAAGGTTGTATACGTATGTGTAGATTAGGTTGTGAGTTGATAATTAGTGACCCCATGCCTTTCAATAATTAAAATTTTCATTTCATTCCCAAAGAAGAATAAAAGAAATAAAAGAAAAAAATCATGTTAAAAAAAAGAGAAAAGGCAAAAAAAAACTAAGTGATTGGCATTGGACATATAAGTAGCTTGCGTTGCTTCGTTGTTAACTCATTTTCTATTTCATTCATAGGGCATGTTCATTGAATTCTTAGGGTTTTGAGAGTTGATAAAGTTTATAGTTGCTTGGTGATTTGTTGGTTGCTCCCTAGTCATGTGGCCAAATAGCTCCACATTGCCAATATTTATTAGTGAACTCCTTTTGTTTAACCCTTTTACCCCACATTACAACCCATGTAAAGTCCTCTTGATAGTCATATGCACATTGCATTGTTAGTAGTGGAGAATTTGAGAGTCTTTGTAATGAGGTGAATCTTAAGTGAATCTATGCTAAATTTTAAACGCATAAGTAGGAGTGATTTCACATTTCCCTAAAGTGAGGGTCTATCAATCCATTCAGCTCTACCAAATCTCATGTACTTGTATGACATACTTTCTGATTCTTTGGGGTGAACAAGTTTAATCTCGAGCTTGTGGTCTCGTACTTTTTGAAAACCTTCTCCTCCTCCTAAGTTTGGATTTTCTTATGCGCTATTTGGGGTTGCCATTGATTTTTATTCTTACTTGTGATATGCTATGACCTAGCCACTTTAAAGAGGTTGGTACATATTTGAGTCCTAGATGCATCTCCCCTTAATGGATTTATCTAGTGTTTGTTTAAGGAAAAGCAAGGGTTTCAGCATGGGGGAGTGATGAATGTTATATTTGCATTTGATTTTGTGAGTGTTTAGGAGTCATTTTATAGGGTTAATATGCTTAGTTGTATGATCTATGACCTTATTTCTACTACTATGCTTGGTTTCGCTTGTTTTGAGAGTTTTTTAGCAGATTTTAACTTTGTGAGCCAAGTTATGTGTGTAGAATGAAGATTTTTGATACCTTGTGTATTGAAGAGGATAGCAAAAGAGGCCCTGAGACACCCAACATGATAAGACGTGGCCAGTACACGGTCTAGGAAAAGGAATTAGTAGATGAATCAAGTGAGAACGGACCTACCACAAGGCACCACGTCCTATCTGTGGTGGGCTCCATGGACCTTAGTGGCTCCTGTTTCCCCATCTTGGCTAGCTTTCTTCACGGCCTTTCCTTTTCCGCACGTTTTCCACATTAGTAGCTTTGATTTCTATAAATAAAAGTTGTGCTTGATTGTCTTCCTTGGCATCTGTATCCTTCATCCATTCACTTTTACAATACAACATCAAATTAGGATTTAGAGTAGATTACAAAGAGTTGGGAGTAAGTTGAAGGTGAAGATTTGCAAAAATTCTGAGTCAGGTTTGCATATACCTATACAAGTGTGCATCCGTTGAGCAATTCCTCTCCCGTCTCTTCTCTTTTCTCTTTCGATTTTTGTTCTTTTAGATTAGTATTGATTTTTATTTTAAGTTTTGAATTGTTAATCTTGTATTTGAGTTGAATTCTTGTGATTGAATCAATACTTGTTTTAATCTAAAAGTTCTTTGAATTTGTTGGGTTTATTCTATTGAACCTTAGACATTGAGTTGCTAGTGGGAAACTTGATCAACTTCTTACTTGTCTTAGACATTTAGTGAAAGATTGAAACACGAAACTAGATGTATTTGACCTAAATGTCTGTGATCTTGAAAAAGAGTTAACATTTAAGAAACCCAAAAAATTTGATAATCGCATTCTTAATGACCTTAGGTTAATCAAAAACCCTTGGGAAATGGTAATTGATTTGATTTAGTAATTTCATTCCACCTTAGAGGGGTTTGATAATTCGATTATTGATTTTGAAATTATGCATCTAAAGAAGCGGCGCTTGATTAATTCTTAAGATGGAGAATTACTTGATTTGATTAAATTCCTTGATGGATGATCTATTAGATTAGATAAGTAGCATAGTTAAATTTCATTTGCAATTTTGATTTGCTTAGCCTGTCTTTAGGGAATAGAACCCGATAGCTTAATGGGGTCTCTGTCGGATCAACATAGATTTGCCACAATGCTGTTGTGTGCTTTTGGCCCTATTAGTGAGCAAGAACGCGCTTCTTTCAAACCTTTAAAGAGTGCTTCAAAGGTTTGAAAGAAGCGCGTCCTTGCTTACTGATAAGGCCGCAAGTGCATGGTGCGTTGAAGCAAATCAAGGTTGATACCAAAGAACTTACAAGTGCTTGTTACCTCAACGTGCTTCGAATTGTTACATATGCACCTTTGTAGACTAATCCACATTAGACATTTGCGAGGAAGTTCACGCATATTTGTCGTAGTAGGTGATCACATGGGTGATCTTTTTAAATGATAAAATATACGCTCCTAAGGATTTTGTAAAGTCGTGCAGGAAATTGCTAACACCAAAAAAGTGCTTGTTATCAAGACTTACCATGGAAGAGAATCCAAGACATGTTCATTGATTATTGTGACAAGAATAGAATTTCCTACAACTTTTAGCAACAAGGACACAATAGTAAAGTGGTGTCATTGACAGGAAGAATCAAACATTGTACGATATGCCGAGAGCATTGATTTGTAAAAATGGTCTTCCAAAGTCCTTAGGGGCTCAAGCAGTTAATATTGTACATTATGTACTTAACAAATGTCTTATTTAACCACTACTCAAAAAGACACCAGATGAATAATTGAAATGCAAGAAACCAAATGTTTCATATTTCAAAGCCTTTGGAAGTAAGTGCTTGAGGAAAACCATGGTAAATATTATCTAAGGAGTGGTGAAGGTATATTTGTTGGCTATTGCTCTATTAGTAAAGCTTATCTTGTTTACAACAAATGTACCAAGGTCACTGAGGAATGTATTCATGTTGTCTTTGATGAAACTAACCATGGCCTTGCCAATTCATCTTCATTTAATGAGTTTTTAAATATAGATGATGATGGTGAAGTAGCCTTGGACAAAATGATGTCGTCCCCACCACCATTAGCAATGAAGAAGATCCAACAAGTCAATCAAGGTTCAACACAAGGCCCAAAATACAAGCAATGGTCCAAATTGTCCAAGCAAGCCAAGGAGGTCCACATGGGTACAAGGACCAAAATTTACCTGGTTTTGTGCACTTGATTTCCTAAGCTCTAAGGAGGCTTAAGTCCTTAATTTTTGCATTTTGGTAAACCTTAAGATGTCCCCTTTCATGTCCCAACATTAGTTCACCATTATCCAAATTGAAGAAAGGGAGAACGAGGTGTTTTGCTAAACCGGCCAGATTAGCACCTAATCTGCACAGTTTTGTCTTTAAGCTTGATTACCCCACTTAAACTTCGTTTAACTTTAATTTCTTGGTTGGGGGGATTTATAAACATCTTAAACTTTCTCCCCATGGT
>NCQV01055108.1:3716-18380 GCA_002740545.1 Lophocereus schottii | reverse complement strand
TTTTCCACTAGGAGTGTTTAATTTATTCTCTCTCTTTTTCCACTAGGAGTTGGTGAAAATCACTTATTTGATGCCATTATCTAGCTCATTTTCAAAGAAATATGATTCTCAAGCATTTTTTACTAAAAGTGCGCCTCGCATTGTAAACCCCGCGCCTTCGCCTTGAAGCTCGCGCCGGAGGACCCCTTGCGCTTTTTCTTGCACCTCGGGCTTTTTTAATCTAAGCTTATCTTCTTTTCTCTTTAAGCCAAAACCGTGACCTCCCTCTCTCTGTCTCTCTCTCTCTCTCTCTCTCCCCTCTTCACTACTTGAGATCCCTTCTTTGTTCTTCATCTTTAAGGACTTAGAAGTGCATCACAATAGAACATCCTTGGCATTCTTTGGCAATGTCACTTGGATAGTTGGTCTCGATCATGCGGATTTCCAAGTTTCAAGTGTTCAATACAGATGTTGTGCGGAGCGTTCGACACAGTTATTGTGTTGGACTCTGACAATTTTTTTTAGAAATTATGTACATTTTTGGTCTAAGATGAAGGGCAGATTGCCCATACTCATCCTTAGAGTGTTAATTGTGGAGTATCTAGCATGGGTACTTATGAAGAGTCGAAGTAACATAGTTCTTATGTTGAAAACCCAACAAATCTCTTCTAAAGGAGAGGCAAAAGCCAAAGCTAAGAAGATTGACGATGAATTAGGAGGTGCTTGGCTTATCCATCCTTCTAAAGACATCTTGGTCACCTACTTGCTATGTTTGTTTCTTGTTTAAGCATGTCCCTTATTGGAATATTTCTGTTTGTGGCTCCCCCCCCCCCCCCCCCCAAAAAAAAATAAAAAGATCATTTGGGAAGGTGTTTTGAAAGGGCAGGGGGTTGGGGAAGGCATCAATTGAAACGTTTAGATTTCCAAATGGAAATAGTAGGGAGACCAGCGCTCCTCGACTTTTCTAGAAGCCTATTTCAGCAGGTGCAGCTTGTTGAAGGTCTTTCTTTCAGATTCTTTTTATGATACTTTGTTGTTACCTTTGCTTGATATTGAGGTAACCATCTAAGTGAGCATCTGGCCAAGGCTTTGATCACTTGATTTAATTTTTTTGTCATCCTGATCTTAGATTAAAAAAGCCCAAGGTGCAAAACACCGCTCAGGGGCCCGGGGCGTGGGCTTTTTAGATATAAACAAGAGAGAGATTTTGAGGGAGTTTAAAACTCAATCAATTCATTCATTCATCAAGTGAGTACTACCCCAAAAGCCTTCCCACATATGAAGGAGCCTTTTACAATAAGCAAAGGGGAAAAACAGCCAAACAAACGGCCATTGGAAAAGGGGGGAACAAAAAGGTAAACAAGTACAAAAGGTGATAGGGACGCTGCCTATCGCTTTCAGTGACACAAGCTCTCACTTCAAATGACTATATCTTTCAAGACACTTACCCAAATTGGGTCATTCAAAAACCATAAGAAAGCTCAAGATGTCTATTTTTAGATAAGACCTCTTGGGGCATCAGATCCCTAGGCCCCATCCGTTTGAGAGATATGCCTAGAGAAAGGAAGTGGTCCCCTGCTGGATCAGCCAGTACACCTTTTGAACTCTCTCCCCTTTTGTTGTCTTCAAAGTCCACTCAAAAAGGATCCCAAAAAGTAAAATTGCAGGTTCCTACGCTGGTCAATGGTTAGGGGAAACGGATCCACAAAACAGGGTTGCAAACTGCCCCAACTAGGCAGCCTGGACTGTTTGACTTTGAAGACTGATTTGGTGGGGCAAATTAGGTGTTATTGACTTGAAATTTGCATCATTGGAAACTACACTTCGTTAACTAAAAGACCAAGGCATAAAACTGGACCAAAGTCACCCATTGATTAGGCAACCAAGGTCAGCAAGTTGCTGCTCATGCTGTGTGAACCAGTGTAGGAGTACTCTTGGCCTTCTTGATGTTTCCGCATGGCTTGGAGCATCTCTTGGACATCTTTGGACTTAGGTAGCTCATGGATATGTCCCTCATGATGATACTCCATAGGTGCATCATATTGCCTCGGAAAAGAAGGATTAAGTAGAGCTGGGATTTTGCAAAGATTATTCCAAGGGCCATTTGGTGGTGCACATAGAAGGAAAAGAGGCACACATTTAAGGCAAAGATAGGTTACGTCAAGACTTCAAGTTCAAGCATTAATTTTTTGAAATATTTGTATAATTTGAGTGTAGTCATCGGTTATCAATGGGAGAAGAAAGTTGACCTTTTAGGATTTGTAGGTAAAATACCATAAATGAAAGCTTAACAGCATAATCATAGCTTAGCAGTAGCCACTTTCATACATGAATGACGTGTGTCATTTTTGCAGAAATATTCTTTTTCATCACACATTGAAAAAGGGAAATGACACTAGAACGATAGGTAGGAGGGGGTAATACATCATAGTTATGTTACTTAGACCTTCCATATTGCCTCAAGTACCCTTTTCGGAAACTTGACATTCAGACATAATTATAGAAAGTGCAAGGATTTAAAATGCAGTTTCTGACGCGATTCCAGTTTCGGTCGCGTATCACAAAAATCACTCAAATGCGGCAATCACGGTGAGCCGCAAAAATCTTTCCGATGAGGCCGTTTCATCGCAAATCGGCCACATTTTGAATCTATGACTCCACATGTTAGACCAAAAATATACTATATTTCTCAATAAGTTACTGAATCCGACATGATGCCTATATCGGACATTCAACAATTCAACATGGGTATCAGCCAAGTCCAATTAACATATCATAATAGGCACCCATCATAAATCAAGTTGGATGAACAGCAAAATTTTTCCTGAAATTTAAACAAATTTGGAGAAAGCATAAAATATAAACACATTTAACCTCCAAGCCCTACTCTACAGTCTACTCAACCCCACGATGGTAGGCTCTAAAGAACACTACTCCATACTCAGAAAAACATAGAGAAACTCAACTAAGTGCAAGAAAACATCTCTCCAGAGATTGAAAGGAAAGAGAATCACAAAGTGCAACATACAATCTTCTTAACCACCTTATCCTTCCCACTTTGCTCTTCTGAATCAATTATCTTAACGAACTGCATTACTGCTACTGACGGTCTATTGTGTTCTAAAAAAAATTAGATGGAAAAAAAGAATTTAGGAAACAGTTTTCTTTCCTTTGTTTGGATTAAAGAAAAATGAAACGAAATAAAATTTGATGGAAAAATCATGAAAAATTTGAAAACAAGAAAACTCTAAACTCATCCACCATTGTCGAGAGATTACCTCAGAAAATGCGATTAGCACAAATTCTTCCCCTAACCACCAAAGGGATCTTGGTGGAATCCATTGTATCCTCCTTTTGCCATGGTTGATCTTCTTGCTTATTCACACTTAATTCCACCAATTTCGCACTTAGAATCTTCCATCACCGTTAATATAGGCATTGTTAATCAGGAGATGCCCCTTTTTCCCAATCTTTAGTCGTTGGGGTTTGGGCATTGTATTGAGGAGAAAGGTGTGACGACCTCTAACCCATCATATGGTTAACGAATTCAGATTAATATATGCATCAAAAAATCTTAGACGACAAAGGAGGAGAACCACTATAATGATGATGGCTAAAGATGGAGATGGAGAACTGTGAAATAAGTTAATCTGGTGGAGTGGGACAGGGAAGCACAGAACAGGCAAATGCTTACTTTTCATTTTCTTCTTACTTTTTTATTTGTTATATATCTTCCATGTGTTTCTATCCCAAATCGAAACAAGAGGGGGAAACAATCAATGTCTCTCCACTCTTTTTGCAGCTAGTTTTCTTTCCATCAAATTTTCTTACATCCAAATAGGGTAAAAGTTGAAAACCCCCACCCCCTTAAAAATTCCTCATTTACAAATTTCACATTACACATAGGATTGTGCTAAAATGAATTCAAGAC
Organism: Lophocereus schottii; assembly: GCA_002740545.1. NCBI lineage: Eukaryota > Viridiplantae > Streptophyta > Magnoliopsida > Caryophyllales > Cactaceae > Lophocereus > Lophocereus schottii. The sequence continues at coordinate 14,470 of NCQV01055108.1, read as the reverse complement.
AAGTGAAACTCTAAGACAAGCTCAACAAAGGCAAATTACAGCCACCAATCACCAGGGGGGACGAAGCTGCCCAGGTGATAGAGAATTCTTCTTTTTGGGGGGGCGGGTCTTAGTGGAGGAATCTGGGGCTAATTATGATTTAGGTTTTTATATGTGTATATATTCTGAATGACGAAAAAATGGGAGACAAATAGGTGGGCAAGATGTGGCAACGGATCAACGCATGGATCAGGCAAAGCATTGTCGGAACCTGACCCAGTCCATCATCCTCCTAACCATTAGCAGTTGAGCAATCCCCAATTCCAACCTGATAGATTCCAAAACATTTATGCTCTACTGCAATAGCAACGAGATAACATTCTTATCGCACAATATTCCAGCAGTACTCAACCAAGTTGATTCACACAGGTGCACTTATTGAATAACATCCTACAAGAAATTGAACCTTCAAACTTTGATCTTTATATGTATGAGCCAACACAATGCCAAAGAACTTTGGAGCCATCCTTCACCAAAAATCCTACTCAAAGTATGGAATGCAATAAACTTCTCAAAATACGTTCCCACTTCTTGTTTTAAAAAGGATGAGGCACAAAGGGTCTCAGACACAAAGCACAGAGAGAGCAAAAGACACAAGCATCATGCATGCAAATGCACGCTTTTTCAATAAAGATGCCAATAATTTATTTAGGAAGCATTTTGTACAAATTACATAATATGTGCCAATAAAATCCAACTCCATAGTCCTAGAGTCCTGCCGAGGTAGGATGTATAGAGGCAAATGTAAGCACTAAGATATAACTACATCCATCAATGATAATCAATTGCACATCGGTTTAACCTATCAATCCCTGCTTTGCTCCTATAAACCTTTAAAAGCGTGTAGGAATTTTCATACTTAACTTCACGAAAATAAAAATAAAAATGCAAATAAGAAACATCATGAACGTGTATGAACATTAACTATTGCAAATAAATAGCACAAACAATAACATCTTACCCTATAACTTCTTTTTCTAAAGGGAAAAAGATGCAAACCAGCACTTCTACCTTAGTTTAAAAAAGCGCGCCTCCTAGGCGAGAGGCGACCAGGCCGGCGCCTCAGGTGACCCCAGGGCAGCGAATTCCGGAGGCGCAGGGAGGTGTGCGCCTTCGACTCAAGCACAGCGCTTCTTTCGCCTCATAACAATTTGGGGTGGTAGAGAGAGATTTTTAAGAAATTAGTAATCAAAAGTCAAAATTTGTCCAAATTGAAAATTACCCAAGTAATAATTGTTAGATTCGAGTAGAAACCCCCATCAAATTGCATCAAATTGCTTTGAGTTCAGCCAAATTTTCAAAACCCTATTTTTTGGAAACCCTAATTTTAAGAAACCCGGATCTCTCTTGAATTCGAGGTTTGTATGGTGGCCAGATCCGGACAGACTGGGTCGAACTACTTCCTTAAGCTTTTCCGGCAACCGATCTTCACCAGCCGCCGGCGATATGCTCTGGCAAGTGCTGTGTTGCGCCGCTGACTTCCTCATGTAGTAGGGCTTCAAAAGGCTAGCTGGGTGGGTTGCTTAGTTCTCTTCTCTTCTCTTCTCTTCTCTTCTCGTTTTAGTTTCATAGTAATTAAATGTCTCATTTTTTTTTCTTTGGGGTTTGGGACAGTGGGTGGTAACGTTTATCAGCTCCCTGGGAAACATGTATGTGGGCTATTTTTACTCTTTGTATATTGTGTGCATACTTGCTAAATCTCTTTTTTTAATTATTTTTTTATTTGACACTGCTAAATCTCTAATTGTCAGCATTTTAGTCTTTTAATTTAGTGAGTTATAATATTACTTCGGCATATTTTATACTGTTTTACAACCATCTTAGACTTTATAACAGCTGTAATGATATCAAATGATATCAAACCAGTGTAGTGATGCAAGTATATGACTTATTTGGGTATAATATGTTTTCTGAATAAATTTTTTGTAGTTTTTTTATGAAACTGCGCCTCGCGTCCTTGAGGGGCGCGCCTTCGCCTTGAGGCTCTCGCCTCGCGCCTCGGGACCCTTTGCGCCTCAGTGCGACTCGAGCTTTTTTAAACTAAGACTTCTACCAACCACTTGTTGCCTTAAAATAAAACCTCATAAAACAAAAGAATATATCTCCATTAAATAGATAACGGGAGGGGGATTTCAAGAGAGACAAATGGAGAGGAAGGGCGATTCATGTTGAACACATTGACATAAGAGAGATTCAAAGTGTTGCACTGCGAGGAAAGTGGTGGTCCCTACTGACATGGTGGGTACGAACCTAAAAAATAGAGGACAAGGATAAAGAAAAAGAGAGAAAAGAAACAAGAAGCATGGTCAACATGATGGCAGTAGGCTCTCAATTAAAGTCAGAGATAATGCACCAAACACATTTTTGCCTAGATTTCCTGCTTGAGTCAGAAGTGGAAGAACTAAGTGATCTCGGGTAAGAGGGGTTTGAAATAGCTTCCTAGTATTAGTTTCAACCTTCAAGGAACTTGTAAAGTGTGAATTTTCTAAAACTTCAACAAAACACAAGTACGATCAACAAGGCAAACAAGACACACCCTTTACACATCAGCTTAAAGTGAAGCACTTCAGTTGCACCAACCTTCCTACCATGCGCAGAAGGCAATGCCTAATGTGCACTTTTCTAAAACAAAATTCTAGATTGCCCGATAAGCATAGAGTACCTTCTTATTCCACTAGCTCTAAAGCTTCAATCTACAAGCTTCAATCATGCTTCACTATGATGAGACATTCAAACGACATTTTCTCATTCACATTCCTATATAAGAGTTTTCTCTAATAATGCCTACCCCTTTGTCTTGCTCAGGACAACACCCAGCACTTGCTAGTCCATGAAATGTTTGTACACATTTATTCAAGCTACTAGTAATTTCGGCATGGTGATGAAGTAAGCTACCACTAGCCAACCTCCTGTATTTATCACAATGTAGAAGCCATCCTAACGGGTGTTGCTCGAGACCTCTCCACAATTGAATATGAAAAAACTCTTCCATTAACATGAAGCAACAACGGGAAGACTTGGCCACAGAGAATAAACTTAGGTATTGATCCGACTGCTTAAAATTTTCCAAGATACACTATAAATTTTAGACATTTGAAAACTTCTTTACACTACTAAATACTAAATGAAATCGCAAGTCGCAAACTTACAAAAGACTACACTCACAAATAAAATCTCCAACAAACGCTAACGAATTTTGAACCCTCCTAAGGTGATGTGGATGCTTTCCACCAAAACAAAACCCAAAAAAAAAAAGATTCAGAGGCACGCTAGAATAAAAAACGAGCTCATGAAGCACCTTGATACGATAAGAAACTGGCTACTGGATGTTCACATTGACTAGACTGAAAAGAACACGAACGATCTTATTCACTTAAACCATCTCTTCAAGATACTTAATGGTAAGCATAGTTACAAGGATCGATCCATGCCCTTGCAATCCACTTTCCATGAACAAACACTCCAAAGCCTAAATGAAACTAAATTTGTACATTAAGTGGCGATCCACGTTCCCATCTAATCGATCCAAGAAGTGCTCCTAGTACCTATGTGATAAGTGTCAATAAGTCAACTTGCCCTAATCTAGAGCTCTCTTCTCTCCTATAACTTTCCTACTAAAGAACTCCATAACATGCAGAAGAGCCTTGCTCCTCATCTCAAGGACACTCGAAATACACGCTTTATAACTGAGTCTTCATGTCTACCATGTCAACACATAAACACTAACAACTCTTGTCTAGGGACACCGTACACAACAAACACACTTTCAAAACAAAGGGATGGAAGCATGTAAGCATATACAGCCTTAGCCATCAAATTGAATTGCCTACATGTAACCTATATTTCACAAACTTTGAGTCCTATGACAACCTAACAAACTAAGCAAAGAACAATTAGGGGCACAATTCAACCAAAAAATTGCTCAAACAAACTTTTTTTAAAAAGTATCCTGAGAGTGCAACACTGGAAAGCCTTTTAACAACAATTCTACCAAAACAGAAACGTGGGGACTGCATTGACTCAAAGTGTGACCGTACCGTGATGAAACGGCCACATTGGAAAGGTTTTAGAGTTGGGCGAACCGCATTTCCATGTTGCGATAGCAGTGATATGGAACGCAATTGTCGTATTAGAGCGATATTATCGTATCACGATCGAAATCAAAATCACAATTGGATCCGCATTTTGAATCCTTGATGGGGAGTAAATGAGGTTATATTGGGAAGAATCATTTCATAAACACCTAAAACTAGAATTGCGAATCAAGTGAAAACAGAAAGCAATTAGCTCATAACTGGAGTGGACGTTTCATGGCAAAGTAACTGAAGTGAGCCTATCACAAAGTTACAAGAATCAATAAAATCAATTATAGCGATACTTATAGACAATCTCTCAGAAAGGAACCTAACCATGTAGAGGTCCCCACCCATACAACTTTGGATATCCACCTAGAGAAAAAAAAATATTCCAACACTTTCCAGAATGCATTGTAGAACCTTAGAAGTTAAAAACCAAAGATGTCCCACATAAAGTCATCTAACATGGATCTATTGGCTTCCATAGAATCTAATGACTCCAAAATGTTAGAATCCCTCTCTCTCTCGTTGTAACAACCCCATGTAAGAAAGGTCATTCAATTGATCAATGATCGTAGGGCAATATCACAAAAACCTTCACAACATCCATCCATATTCGCCCTCCAAATCACACAATTAATAACCCTCACCCTAATGAAATGGTTAATTCTCCCTTTGTTAAGAAAACAAATAGAAATAACGATTACCACTAGCCACTACGAGAAATGAGTTCTTGCTTCAGCTCATCTATACCTCACAGTCGAGGTCAGACAAAACCTACCCCCATTGAATCGCAGGTCAATGGGTCGAAACTCGTTGAATCAAACCAACCATTTTATCAGACTGGGCAAGGCAGGTCGATGGTTGAACGGGTTAACCGTTATAATTACATTGTAACATCATTAAAATTATTTAAGTTGAAACTCGGCCCCCCGCATTGCAAAACAGAACAGGCGGGCCAACCTACTCCCATAACTTGTACATTGCAGCTTAGTTTAGAAAAGTGCAACTGAGGTGCGCCTAGGCGCGAGGCGACCAATGTGGTGCCTCACAGTGGGTGATGCAAGGTGTGGTGAATCCTTTAAGCGCGGTGAGGCATGCGCCTCAGCATGCCTCAGTTTGAGGCGCGAGGCGACCGAAGCGAGGGCTTTATTGATCTTAATTGAGAAGTGAAGCTATAGGACAAAGAGGAGAACTTTTGACTATTTAAATCACCAACTTTGTTAAAATACCCCTTATCTTAGTCTGATATCGCGATTTTGAGATAATCCCTCATGCAATTGACAAAATCCAAGATTAAAAAACCCTAATTTTGAACTGTTAAGTGTGAAGACCTAATGGTGACAAAGGGGGTCGAATGTCCATCTTCATATTATTCTGGTGGTCGATCTTCACTGGAATTAGTGTAGTGGGGTCCAGTTACTAGCTTTCTCCTTTCAAGGTGGGGAGGTGGGGGTGGTTAGAAGTCTAGATGGGAAGGGGCTAGATTAGAATTTGCGCATATTATTTCCTTTTTCATTCATACTCTTATCTAATAAAGATTTCCTAGAGTCTTAATTTGCTATATTGTGTAAAATTCTTTTATTTAGGAAAGAATCAGCCATATTTTTTGTTTTATTATATATATTTTGTTGAATTAAAGAATCCATTTTTTCTTTCCTCAGTTTTTTTTCCTTTAAAAACTTATAGCAAGAATGTTTTACTTAATAGCATTTTGATTTGTATTTAAATAATATAATTTGCTTTTTATCGTATTTTAAACTATTTTACGAACGTTTTTAACATTGTAACGATTTATATTGACATCTAATTCCATATTGATACAATCATATAACTCATTTGGGCAAAATCTACCTGCTGAGTATATTTTAGGCGTTTCTATGTAAAGGTGCGACTCGCATCCATGAAGTGTGCGCCTTCACTTCAAGGCTCACGCCTCAAACCTCGAAACTCTTTGTGCCTCAGTGCACCCCGCGCCTTTTTAAACTAAGCATTGCAGCTTGGCCCAGGTTTAAAGTAGGGGCCAGGTGGGCCCGGGTAGAACCGACCATGTCCCATATCTACCTTACAAGGTTGTCGTCATCATCGTTTGTCTTACTCTTCTCAAAGGTGAAAATATAACACAAAGAACTCCACCAGACATCTTTCCTCTATAGACGTTAAGTAGACAACCATGAGTTTTATGTGTACAAGAATGTAGAATACAAATATAATTTAATCCTCCATGGCCCCCTTTCTGGAGCCCTTTAGGAGTTGGTACGCTGAGCTGCCGCGAGAGAGAGAGAGAGAGAGAGAGAGAGAGCTAGGTTGTGGCTACATATGTTAAACTTAGAAAGCTCGAGATGCACAAAAGTTAGGCCTAGGGCTTCGCCTTTTCCGATGCAAGACACACTCTTAAGAATCATTCCCAAATCATGTTTTTTTGACAAATAGGTTTACTATGGCCTCAAATAAGTTATTAGACATCATTATAACTAGGAAAAACACTGCAAATAGTTTAAGAGACTAATACAATTGAATTCACCACAATTTTCACCAAAAGATAAATGAAACAATTAAAAGAGAGAGCTCACTTAAATTATCACACATTAAAACACAAAAACAAATACAACACATTAAAAGGGTGAGCAACTTTTGTTTTGGTAAGCCCAATTACCCATAGTCAAAGAAAGCAAGACTCAAGGAGAGATGGAGAAACAGAAAGCACAAGGAAGAGAGCCAAGAATCAGAAAGAGGGCCACAAGGAGAAGAAGAATTGAAGAAGAAAGACAAGACTACGAGGAAGAAGAAGAAGAAAATGAAGAGAAGTTGAATGAACTTACCTAGAATTGCCCATGATGGCCGTTTGGCCGACTAGCAACCGATGCAAGGCCATCAGCGAGCCAACTCCATAACTCCATCTTGAGTGAAAGGTTGTTTCAAGGTCTAATGGTCCACAATTCAGATTTGCGACTTAGGGTTTTAAATCTAGGGTTTGTAAACTAGTATTTGTAAATAAGAGCTTAATTCAACAAAACACAATGCAACTGATTGAGGAAGTCCTCTCGAAATTACTACTCATGACTTAAGTTCTAATATTTTAGACTTAAAAAATGATTAAATTTGAGATAAATTTACGAAATCTCTCTTGCCATGGGGCACACCCTTCTCTGAGGCGTGCTGGCTTTTGGAATGAGCTGACACCAACTGGAATTGTCTTAGAAGCCAAGCTCATTGCCTCTCATCTAGGTGCTTCATTTCAAACTAAGTTGTAGATCATAATGAATCAAATGTATCAAATGATACTATCATATGCACAAACAAATTAGAAATAGCACTAATACATCACCAAACATTAAGTTCTACTTCCCGTCCTTATACATCCAAGTATCAACAACTACTTTAGTAGAAGCTTCATGAAACAATACACCTCAACCAGACACGTACATGAAGAGCTAGAGGTTGAACTACAATCACATGGAAGATGAACAACAAGACAGGCAACAAACTTCCGGTATTTGTTTAAACAAGGCCATAAAAATTGGCATTAAGCACCTGCAATGACAACACAATCCGATACTAGAGCTTAAGACCTACCCATAAAGGTGCAAAAACGTCCAATGACCCACAAGCCTTGTGCCTCAACTCCTCCAATGCAGTATTATAGATATAATCAGCAACGCTATAATGCATACAACCAAAAGACCTTTTTCTGATCTATGCAACATCTCACTGATGTAGCATGCACTTAGAGCAATTCCTACAAAGGGGGAGATGGTGTAACGCTCTTAGAGATACATATGCTCTTAGAGATAAGATACTTCACATCTGTAAACAATAAGCTATACATATGCTCTTATCCCCCATCAGTTATGCCCCTTAATCAAAGCCTCTTCCAAAACTTCTCCAAAACCATCAATCCACCCAAAAAAGAACATGGCCCTGAAGTGTTGAGACCATGACCTGTGGGGTTAGGCAAACAGGGGTAGCTAATAGATAAAAAAAGGCAAAAAGAGTCGCTAAAACATGAAAAGTTCGGCGCATTGGCATCTTTAATACTAAGAGGCAATTTTCATAAGTCCAGACGGAGATGCAAAGTATAAAAAGTTTAGTCACATACATCAGCTAACCAACAGAACGTGCAGCCTTGAGGCTTAATTTTGACATATCTAACTCAACCAAAACTTGCCTATTTAAGATGTTGTAGAAAGAATCTTTTCAATTATTGGGCATCTCTATTGGCAGCAAATAAGTGAAGATAACCCACTCCAGGTTCAGCCTCAATTGGTTAGTTCCTCATTAGAGAAATATCAAAAAAGAAGACTAAGACCTCAAGCCCCTCCATCGTCCTGACAGTCACCTCATAGGGGACCCAAGGGAAAAAAAATTAGCAGGCCTGCAGGTGAGATCCAATGGCTTTCAAAACAAGGTCCCACAATTGTACTAACATTCCAAAGGTAAACCAACAAACTTCAGTGATACTCAATAATCATCTAATGTAGAGAGGGGCAAAATTGTAGTCAATAGATGCTTCACGTGCAAAGCCAATTTGGAAACCACATACCATCTTCTCCCGCACTGCCCCTTTGCTAGAAACCTTTGGAATTTAGCTTGGAGTTGTTCGGGTCTTCATTCGGTGGTGCCTAGCACAGTGGGACATCAATTAGCGGCTTGGGAAGGATTTTTTTGGAAGGAAGGTCAAAGGTAGAGCCTTTGGAGCAATCACACATGCCATCTTTTGGATTTTACGAATGGAAAGGAATAAGAGTTCTAATGGGGTTGAAAATTCTCTTGCGCGGTTGAAAGACAAGTGGCTCAAGACTTAATTCTTTTGGAAGAAAGAGGTTTTTGTTCCTCTTTGTTTGATATTATTGATTTTGTGGACAACCTCTTTTTGACGTTGTAATTGGCTTTTTGTGGAATTTTTTTCATCATCCTTTCTAGCATCTATTCCATTTCTCTAACAAATATATCATCTTTTTCATATCACAAAAATTAATCATCTAATGTAGAATCTCACAATGTCAATATAGTGAAGATAAGTTAATAGGAAGGACATAAAAAAACAAGAAGTCTATTCAAGCGGGGATTCTTCATGTGGAATCCCTTCTAAACCCGCTTAAGATCACCTGGTTTGCATGAATCATTGTATTCAACTAAAAAGAATTTGATTTCTCAACAAACAAAATATACATACAACTAAGAAGAATAAGTTATAGTACTTCACGAAAATCATTATTTAATGTTTGAACATTAATACCATCCAGATAACGTGAAAAATGTCTATACGACATCATATACTAAATTCAGATTTCACCAGCATACAATCTGATTTAGGGCAAAAACTCACATTTGTTTGGTCCCAAAGAAGTAGACAAGTACTTTCTTCCAATCAGATGAGTAACCCCATTTCTCCGGCTCACTTACCTAACAACAACCAAATAAGGATATAACTATCAGACATAGAACATCATGCCATTAACACTGTAGGTTAAAGAGCTCACACATAAAATAGCCACAAGTAAAAGAACATCCTGTCATCAACATTGGACACCAAAAGATGGGCCAAAAGCTATGCACAATGATAAATAAGGACTAATTTACCCAATTGCTAACTAGAAAGACCACAAATCTGCCCTCAAAACAAAGATTTGCTCAATCTACCACATCATAAATGAGTGGTGTGATTCTTCTACTATCAAGGTCAACTTGCAAATAGTCTTGAGTTCACATAATGCCAAAGCATGGCCTCAATCTGACATTACCTGGTTTCCTTAACAGAACGCCATAGCAAAAGGCCTCTATCTGACATTGCTTGGTTTCCTTCTCTACAATATATTAATTTCGTCTTTCAAGATCATAATCCTCACCAACCACTACCCAGAGAAAATAGTAAAGAATATCACCTCACATCAAATTGCAGCTAAGGATGGTGTCTCAAAATGCAAAATAGAAAAGAAAATATTTCTACAATGTATATGCTTTCCTACGATAGAAAAATTGCAATGGATAGACCCAAATAAACCAAATAAGTGTAGGTTTTCCTTCTAGAATCATTGTATAAATTTCCATACATTGATTGAATACACCAAATTAAAGGAATAAAATGTTGTACTGAGACCTTTCCGGGTACTATTATTTCCTTCAGTAGGCATGCTCCATCCACTCATTATATCTAGAAAATTACAACTTCTTGACATTGGCTAGCTGCTTAACAGCAAGCTCATAATGATAGCAACTTCACAAAAGATTCCCATCACTTAACATATGTTGACATATTTATAATATTGCCTTTATGCATACAAATCATATCGCATGCACATCTGGCACTGCATTTGTCAATATTACCACATATAGAACAGTCCCAAACGGGAATCTTGACAGTCCCCCTAAGATAGCATCCACAGATCTTAAGCATACACAACCCTAAACTCGCAAATAATTGAACAGAAGCTATTTAGGTCAGACTGTAGATTTCAAACACACTCCAGAGCCAGACCCAACAATTCTTCCTTAAACCTCAAGTACTGGCCAAGAAACATGAAAATAGCAGCTCAAATATTCATGTCAGCCCATTCCAAACTTTCTTAAACCTCAAGGACAGGCCAAGACACATGAAAATAGCAGCTTAAATATTTATCTCAGCCCATGCCAAATTGT